>RCUC01166346.1:10000-64999 GCA_003697995.1 Taxidea taxus jeffersonii | reverse complement strand
CCTGAGAGCTCTCACAGCACTGGGAACGGCAATGAGGACAGCAGCCAGCTCCCTGGAGAGACGCAGTGTCGGGGAGGGCAGCCCGCTCCCCGTGGGTCGATCAGGGAGGAAGACATCTCTGAGGAGGAGGCCTGTGAGCTGGGCTCCCAGCAGCCCTAGGAGGTGGACGTACATTCAGCCAAGGCTGCGAGCCAGAGGAAGGGGTCTCCCTCCACCAGGCTGGCTGACCCCACCCCCGTGCCCTGACACGAATCCCCCAGGCATGTCCAGCCCCCCAGTCTCAGCAGCTCCCTGAGCATCTGTTACTGCATTTCATCACAAAGAAAAATCAGTGCCATTCCTAAGCATGTGAAGCTTTATAAAAGCGAATTCTCACTCTTTCTTTCCTTGGAAACAGGAAGATCCCTGGGCCTCCCCTTGGCCAAAGGCCCTCGGGCCCGTTCCATCTTATGAGGACTCCTGAATGCCAGCCAAGGGGAAAAACATGTCCACCAGCAGGCAAACCCGGGGCCACCTCATGAGTCTTTCCCACCTTATTGAGGCAATTATGGGGAGCCCAGGTGGCTCAGTCAGTTGAGCATCTGTCTTTGGCTCGGGTCATGATCCCAGGGTCCTGGGATGGAGCTCTAGGTCGGACTCCCTGCTCAGCAGGGAGTCTGCTTCCCCCTCTCCTCCCCTGCTTGTGCTTGTTCTCTCTCTCTCTCTCTCTGTCAAATAAATTAAAAATAAAAAGGGTAGTCCATCAGATGCGGAAGGGGCAGCACCCTCGTCATGGCGAGGACTGCACAGTATTTCCCACACATCCTGGACAAAAGGGGTCCCCAAGCTGGCCTGGCCCCCACCGTGAGCTGTGGAGACGCCAGGCCCATGGAGGAGGGGAAGGGTCCAGCCTCCAGAGCCTCCAGCCAGCCTCCACCCCATCTTCAAGTCCCCGCCTCTAGGCGTCTCAAGTTCATCCCCTGGGCTGTGCGTGTTGGCGACGAGCAACGGAAGGTGTGTGACACGTCCTCTCGCCATGTTTAGATACCCTTGGAGGTTCAGTCAGGTGCACGGTTAAGCCTCCTTTCACTGTGTCTGATTCGGAAACACGTACGTGCCTTCTCTCTGCCCTGTGCACACATGGCCAGGCACGTTTGCACTTGCAGTGACGTCCTGAAATAGAACAACGTATTATGGCCCCATGCCTTCAGACTTTCGGGAAATAAATGATTTTCTTTTCCTTTTTTGTTTCCTTCTGTGTCTCTTTCTTCCTTCCATCTTTCCTTCCTTCCTTTCTTTTCCTTCGTAAGAGCGCTACCTGTCAGACACGGGGAACAGAATAATGCCACCATAGAAAAGAAATAGCCGATGACCTGCGTCTTCCACGAGATGTGAATGGGTGCTTCTGAATTACAGAAGATCCTTCTGCTTTCTGAACTACAGAGTAAAGAGGCAAAAAATCCCAACAGCCTATGGCTTTCACGTTTTACATGTGCTCTCTGGGTGTGTGGGGCAGAGTGCTGTGCGTGGGGCCAGGATTCGGTATAAATCTCTTCTTATTTTGTGTTTCAGAAGGTATGCAATAGAAAACCCATTCGAACAATAAATGCTAGTCACTTGAGGTCCATAGCTTGTTTTGTAGCTAAGAAAATAAAGCCTCTGCTCACCCTTGGCCAACTGAGTTACATTTTATGCTATTATTAATGCGTTGCAAGGCTTTTTTTCATATCAATTTGAAATTATACATCTGGGAAATCCCAGCACAACAGCAGTCAGTGCTTTGTTTCTCTGTGTGGCCCTCTGCAATTACTAGAATGTGCAACTATAATTTAGCTCAGGTAAAATTCAATCAGTCACCCCAAGCACAAAGAAATCTCCGTCTCCCAGGGAAAAGGAGGAGGAGAGGGAGGGAGGGGGAGAGGAAGAAGAGGAAGCGGGGAAAGGAGAAGGAGAAGAAAGGAGAGAAAGGGAAGACATTGGAGCGCGTTTTCCTACACAGGGCACGGGGCGCTGGAGGAGTTTCTCGGATAAATTGATCGGAGGATGTATAAGTCAGGGTGCGCGGGGCACCGGACCCAGAGGGGCAGCGGCTGAGCTCGGGAGTGAGAGTGAAGCAGAAACAGGCTTCACGGCTGGCTTGGCGTCTCCATACAATATAATGGTCTTTGTGTTAAAAATAGAAGAAGGGCGATTTTTGCTGGCGTGCCAGCATTCACAGGGAGAAGCTCGGAGGTGAAGGGACACTGTCCAGAAACTGGTGGGTGACCCCAAGAGAACCCATCTGGTGAGAAGTCCCATGCCCAACAGGAGGGAGGACCCGTCTCCTCAGCACTTGGCTCTCGAGGAAAAACCAGCATTAGAGCTTCTTGTTTCTGTGTGTGAGTGGTCGTGATCGGGACTTCTGGAGCGCAGGAAGGCTTTGGACTGCACCGTCAGTCCACAGACGTCGTGCGGCAGAGAGGACACCATCCGCAGTAATTCTTCAGGAGCCCACCTTTCCCTCCTCACCACTGGCAGGATGGTGCCCACGTCCTACACTTGCCGTGGGAGGCAATACTTCGGTTTAGTATCATTTTTACCAATATGCTCACTTCTAGTCAGATGACATTATAAACTCACACTTGGATCTCTTTGTTGCACTTCAAGCCAGCAGGGACAGACGAAATATTTTAATTAGCCCTTTTATTTTGAGACAATTGTGGATTCACCTATCATGAATAAGACAGAGAGAGCCATGGTAACACTTTACAGAACTGGAGTAAAACATTATAACTAGGATATTGACACTGATCCAGTCAAGGGAGCATATTTCCAACCCACCAGAGTCTTCAACATCTTCAAAGTGGGGCATCGTGAAGACTCTGGTGGGTTCCATCCCTAACCCCTAGAAACCACCAATCTGCTGTCATTTCAGTGATGTTATACAAAGGAAATCATGCAATATGTAACCTTTTGGGATTGGCTCCTTTCACAGAGCATAAACTCCTTGAGATCGACCCAATAATTGGACGATGTGCTCTTTTTTTATGGCTAAGTAGCGTCCCAGGCCATGGCCGTACCCCAGGGCACATAATCATTTGCCAATGAAGGACGTCTAGGTTATTTCTAGGTTTTGACTATTATGGACAAAACTGGTATAAGCATTTACGTGTAGGTTTTTACGAGAGCATAAATTTTCGTGTCTCTGGAATAAAGGCCTGGGAGTGAAATTATTGGGTCACGGAGTATCATGGGGTTCATTCTTTAAGAAGCTGTCAAATTGTTCTCCAGAGTGGCTGTGCCATCTTCCATGCCCCCCTGTGAAGTGCGAGTGATCATCTCTCCTCATCCTCGTCAGCATTTGCTGCTGTCATTATTGTGTTATCCCAGCCTTTCCGATGGGCCTGTCATATCTCCTTGTGATTTAAATGTGTATTTCCCCGAAGTTACTGATGCTGAGCACGCTTTCATGGGCTTCTTTGTCATCAACTTTGGATGAAATGTCTCTCTTTTTCTCATTTTCTCATTGGATTTTTGTTCTTTAACATTTGAGCTTGGAGCTCTTTCTATATGAGCTCTTTAAATATGGCAGACATTTCCTCCTTGCTGGCAGTGCGGCTTGCGAATATGTCCTCCAGTTCTGTAAATCGTCCTTCATCCTCTTAACAGGATCTACCACAACGAGAGTCTTAAATTTTTATGAAGACCAGTTTATCCATTTTTCCCTTTTATAAGTTGTGCTTTTGGTATTAAGTCTAAGAACGTTTTGGTTGCCTCTACATCATGAAGATTTTTTCCTGTGGTTTTTTTTTTCCGAAATGTTTTATTTTGCATTTAAATTCCTGATCCATTTTGCATTAATTTTTGTGCAATATGAGAGGTTTAGGTTGAGATTCCTTTTTTTCCGCCCATGGGTGCCCAATTTCTCCAGCATCACTTGTGGAAAAGTCTCCTTCTTCGAACGGCTTTTGCATCTCTTTCAAAATCAGTTGGGTGTACGTGGATTCTTTGTTCTCTTCCATCGATCTACATGTCTATACTTCCAAAACATTTTTGAAAAATCTAGCCAAGTTCAAATATAATGAGCAGCTCTATGGAAGGAAGGAAGGAAGGGGGAGGGAAGGAGAGAGAGGGAGGAATGAAGGAAGGAGGGAGAGAGAGGGAGGGGAGGAAGGAAGGAGTGAGGGAGGGAGGGAGGGAAAGAAGAGAGGGGGAGAGAAGGAGGGGAGGAAGGAGGGAGGGAGGGAGCAAGGGTGGGAGGGAGTGAGGGTGGAAGGCGAGAAAGAAGGAAGAAAGGAAGGGCTGGGTCTGGAGGAGTTTTCCCTTCCAGAAGTGTTCGGAGGCAGCTAGTATCCTAGTCCCTGTGCAATGATGTAACGTCCCCCATGGGTGATGGGGAAGGAACGCCATCCTCATTCGGGAGCTGAGGTGGGGCTCCCCTGGTCACAAACAGGTCTGAGGGGAGCTCAGTCATGTCCGGGGCTGCACATCTGTAGTGTGGAGAGAGTAGAGAACACATGCACAGACCCTGGCCAAGAGCTATTACACCTGCGGTACCCCAACCTTGGCAAGGAAGAGGGGTCCCAGTGGAAGAGCCATGCTGTGCCTTGAGACACAGAGGAGGTGAGTCCAGAAAAACCAGGGAGAGAGAAGAGGAGCCTATGGATAACATTTCAAAGTCTCTGTGGCCTGAGCAATACAGAGAGCAAAGTCAGCAGTCCAGGCGTGAGATCACTCCCAGGGACATGGAAAAAACTCATCCCCAAGTGACTTGAAAATACATATGGGTAAGATTCAGAAAAGCAAAGGAAGGAAGATGACCCAAGAAAAGAGCATGATCATCTAGTGCCACAGTAACTCACCACAACAATGACAAAAACAGGCAGGACCTCAGCAGCGAACAAAAATGAGTGTTTAATCGCTCATGTGTCCGGGTGGGCCACGCAGCTCTGCCCATCTTCGCGGTGCTATCTTTTATGAATTTTAAAAATGAGGAAGCAAACGTTCCAGACCAGTACTATCCTCAATCTGGTTGTGAATTTTAAAAATTAATGATGCTGACCCTTGAGCATGGAAAGTTCGAGAAGCATTGCTCTAGACCCGTGGAGAGAGGGGTTGAAGTGGAGGGTTTGTGGCTGAGTCAGATCACACTTGCCTTTTTCCGAGGAAGGGAGAGATCAAGAATAAATTTAGATTTAATTAGAAATTTGTCCATCTGCTTAGAGGTATTAGACGAGTGTCTGCCAGGTTTTTCAAGCCATTTAGGGCTGTTTGAACAATTAGCATTACTAACAAAATAAACTCGTGCCCAATGGAAGATAGTATATTTTGCCATTAAAAGTCATCAAAGTAAGTTTCTCGAATCCTGAATGTCTTGCAATTACCTTCTAATGTATTTTGCATATTTTTAGACAGAAATAACTTCACATTTACAAAGCGAATAGCTCTGAAAAAGTCTGCTGATGCTTCTGTTGGATTTGAATAGTGATCAGGATTGGGGGGAGGTCAATTAAGCCAGCATGCTTCCCTGGAAGCCATTTTTATTAAGAGCAATGTCTTCTTCCCCCAACCAGACTGGTTCCAAGCCACAGACTGGCCACCCAGGTATTATAAACATTCTGTTGAACTTTTAATATAATATCCTACAGTACATAAATGTGTGTAACTAATCCTTTAAAAAAGTTTAAAATAAATGTGTTTTCTTACACACCTCATTACTTTCTAACTTCAGATATAACAAGCAAAAGCTTTAGGAGTGAGGGAGGGTTCAATGTAGGCTTCGGAAGGGAATGGAGAGGCAGACATGATGGCCATTGTTATGTTCTTATCATTTCTCCTGCTAGTTAGGAGCTATGCCTGTTCACTCTGTAAAATGTGGGGAAATGTTAAAGAAGTAAAATGAAACTCCCCATAACAGCAGCACATCATTTCCTTCTAGCATCCTTTTTTTTTTAAAGATTTTATTTATTTACTCGCCAGAGAGAGAGAGAGCACAAGCAAGGGAGCCGCAGAGGAAGAGGGAGAAGCAGGCTCCCCGCTGAGCAAGGAGCCCAATGTGGGGCTCGATCCCAGGACCCTGAGCCCTTGACCTGAGCGGAAGGCAGATGCTTCATCGACTGAGCCCCAGCCGTGCCTCCTTCTAGCCTCTCCTTCCATATGTGCAGCCATCACCGTGACTCCCGACCACGGCGCCGTCGGGTGTCCTTCCTACCGGCCACGCTCTCCCAGGTCTGCTGCTTTGGCGGAAACGAAGACCCGCCTGCACGAGTTTCTTACCGAAGTCACACAGCCAGAGGCAGGCGGGTGCGGCGTGCAGGCAGGGTGTCAGCCTTGATAGCTGTGGTTTTCCTAACACTGTCGTCCTCCCTTCCCTGAGAGGTAACGACTACTGTTCTGCCAGTTTTCAGATGATGCGCGGAGGCCCCACAAAGCTAAGCAGAGAGCCACGTGACCCAGCGGGCGTCCGGACCGAGTCCATCAGACTCCAGAGTAGCTTTTCCTCACCTTTCATTGTGGTCACCTTGACCCATGGTAGGATAATCTAAGGACGAGGATTGCCCCGATGTGACGGCAGAGAATAGGAGGCTCTCGCGTCCAGACGGAGAAATGGGCATGTCTCTTCTGAGGTGCTTGGGGCGAGGTGGAGGTGGGGGGTAAAAGTGCAGAAGGACAAAGAATGAAAAAGATGAAAGCGGGGGAGGGGAAGGAGGGTTGAGGAGGGCGGGGAATAGAGGAGAGAGAAGGGATGAGGAGGGAAGATGGAGGAGGAAAGGGACAGAGGAGGGAGGGGGAGGAGGAAGGTGGGGGAGGGAGGACGGCAGAGAGGGGAGGGAGGGAAAGTGGGATTCGTTGGTATGATGATTTCTTCAGCTGTTTTGGCTCCTAGTTCGGAAGTCATATACTTCTTAGCTGCTATCGGTGTTTCAGATTGGGAAACCTTATGTAGTGGAAACAACTCTCATCTTCCGCATGTATCTATAATGCACTTACGAAATACTTCAATAGTCACATCACTATCATAAACAGCACGAGGCGGCGTAAACGTGGCCGGTAAGAGGCGCGGCGCCGGGCCAGCGGGGCGGGCTGCGGAGCAGAGGCGCAGGCGGCACACGGGCTTGCTGCTGACCGCAGGCCCCTGGGCGCGAGGGCGAAGGCCTGACAGCTGCACCCACCAAGTAAGGCTCCTCTAGGGCGGGCAGAACATCAGTTCTGAGTTACTGTTCTAAACAGCAATCAGAAACTTTCAGAGCAAGAAAAAAACCTCCCCACATGTGACAACACGAAGCATCTTCCCCCTCGAGTCCTGGTTTTGACTGTTTTTGACTGTCCCAGACCGGCCTCTGCCGGTGACTGGCCCGACCTCATTCATCGCTAGCCCCGCTGTGCGCTGGAAGAACGGGGCCCCAGCAGCTTGGTGACTTGGCCAGCACCGGGCAGTGAGCCAGGGCCCACGGCCGACCCCAGCGCTGCCCACACTCCCCGCGGGACCCCCGGCCCTCCCCGCCATGGCGTCGCCAGCCTCCCGTACCCACCTCTCTGGCCCGTGGCCAGCACCCCAGCTCGAGTCCCCAGAAGGCCCCATCTCCTGCTCGGGGACCCCAGCACTCACTCTGCCACGCGCAAACCCGTCTCCTCAGCCTGTCTGCCGGCGCCCATCTCCACGGGCCCCACGCCCGGCGGTGCCCCCAGCGCCGAGAGCAAGCCCTGGTTGGCTCCGGAGTCGTCCCCCCCCACACACCCCCCTCCAAAGCACACAGCCTGAACCACCTTCCTCGTGAAAGTCCATCTACTGACCGCCATCACGGCCAGCTCCCTGAACTCCGTCCCACCCCACTCACTGTTCCGGGAGGGGCTAGTGTCCTTGGAGATGACCTTTCCAGTGCCCGGGCCCTCAGCCTCCAGACCTCATCTCCTCCGGCGACCACCTTCCCTGCCTGCCTCAGTTGGCTCTCTGCCAGTCCTTGCAGCGCCGAATCACGCGCCCGGCCACGACGTCAGCATCGAGTAGCCAGATCGCCTCTGCCTGCCTTTCCAGCTCACTCCTTCCCATTCGCCGACCCTGATGATTCTTCAGCTGCCCCCCTAGCTCCCAGGACCAACATCCCACGGATCTATGGATCGGTGCGTTCGTCTCCACCCTAGGGCCCTCACCCCTTCTCTCCTGCCCTAATTGCACACCTGACCCCTCTCCTGGCCTCCGTGAGCTTGCCCTCTCCCTCTGCGTGTCCCTCCCCCACATCAGCACATGGCTTGTTCCTTTTCTCATTCTGGTGGTTGCTCGCACTGTCTTCTGGGTGACACCCTCCTGGCGATGCTGTCCACACTTGCGAGACCCATACACACTGCCTTCGCTTTACCTGCCTCGCTTGTGCGTGCTTAGATCGGTGCCTTAAGCCTCCTGTTTGCTTTGTGTCTCCACGGTGGGATATAGACTCACAGGGTGAGGGTCTGGGGCTGTTCTATCCACGGCTGTGTTCTCAATGCCTAGAAAAGCGTCTGGTCCGTAATTCCCACGTAATCAATCAGTGAGAGTGAATGAACTAACTTGGTTTCAGGAAACTGACTTCCTGTAGAACTCGGTTGATTTTGACTCTGGTCCAGGAGTCGCCCCTTGGACCTGCAGAGAAGGAAGTGGTCCTCATTTTCTCCTTGTCCCTTTCCGAGCATTATTTATATAACACATAAACACAGCCTTTTCACTTCAAGCTTTGGGAAGCCACCTGAACAAATTTGTTTGTGGCTGTAGGACCTAATGTAAATGTTAACAACCTGCAGGACTGCAGCTGGCGGAGCGCGGACGAGGAAGATAAGGCGGGGTATCAGTATCTTCATCTTACAAATGACGTAGTCACATCGATGGAGCAAAAGTAACGGTCACACAGGCGACCCTAAGAAAAACTAGAAAGGATACTAGAAGTAGCAAACACGGTGAAGAGGTCAGGAGGTGGGGGTTAGCTAAGGTGAACCGAGCTTTCACTTCTTCAAGTCAGACTGTGTGGGGTAGGTCCCACCCCAGGCCTCTCAAGTGAGGAGACATGTGACAAGGGCTCCAACGAGCCAGGAATTTGTTTTTCTCTTGAGCGGCCAAGAAGAGGTCTTCATGCTACAAGATCTTTCTGGAACCAGGACCCTCTGCTTCCTGGCACTGCAATGCCCATGGCATTGCCCTTGTCCCCTTGGAGCCAGCTCCTTGCCCAGGGGAAGGGGAAGGAGGAGAAGAAGGACAAGCAATTTTACATTTTCCTTCTGCTCACATGCTGGTGGCTGGATTTTCATCACAGAGCCAGAGCGAGCTGCATCTACAACTTAGTAGGGAGAGGAGGGAATGAATATTGCAGGATAATTAGAAGACTTTAAGACAATGAGCTCATAGACATTACACAAAGTTAGAAACAAAAAATAAAATAAAATAAAATAAAGTGTATTCCTTAGATTGGTGTTATGGCATCAGCTAGGACAAGCTAGGCTAATGCTGTGAGAACAAGGAATCCAAAATGCCAGCTGCTTCAGAAAGAAAGTGTTCTTTGTGTCTGTACTTGTCCAACTTGGGGGGTCTGTGGGACACTGTCCTAATGGAGGGACACGGCCTCGTGGAGCTGGTTGTGGGCACCAGGGGAAGGAATCATGGAAAATCATGGTGCCCTTCAAAAAATCCTAACCCCCAGTAGGTCTCAGTGTGACTTTACTTGGATATCGGGTTGGTCCAGGTGTAGCTAGTGAACATGAAGTTGTATTGGATTAGGTGGACGCTGAGTCTAGTCTGACTGGTGTTCTCATGTTCAGAGAAGGTGCAGACACACGGGCACCCAGGAGACAGTCACACAGAGGAGAAGGCCATGTGATGACAAGACAGAGACTGGAGGGATGGCGCTACCAGTGAAGGGTGCAGGATGCCAGCAATCACCGGAAGCTGGAAGAGGGAAGAAAGCCTTCCACTAGAAACGTCACAGGGAGTGATGCCCTGAAAACAATTTGCTTTCGACTTCTGGCCTCCAGAACCATGTGATACAAGACATTGTTATTGCTTTCAGGCCCCTACTTTGTGGTACTTGGTACAACTGCCTCTAGGAAACCAACAGAATCATGTGCCAGCCCTTAAGTCTTGTGCCTAGAACTGACTCAGTAATCCCTTTCACATTCCATTGGCCAGAGCAAATCACCACCAGGTCTACTCTAAGGAGGCTGGGAATCCCAATCCTACCTGCCCTGGACCCCTGGTGAGTGGTATGAACAAGTAACAGAAAGTTAAGTCTGTTACTTACTAGTTAGGGGTCACTTCCTTGACTCCTTGTGACTCCCTACCAGTCACGATCCAGGAAAACAGGGACCCCTGGAGTTGTGCAAGGGGTCAGTCTACCCAGCCATACACAGTGGCCTGGGGGCTGGTGGTGATCTGTGAGGTCCTCTGTCTAATTAGGTTTTCATTTTTATTTTTTTGACTGAAATGTGTTTTCTTATGCTTGGCACAAGATTTATTATGACTGTAAACTTTCTCTGTGTGACTTCACGAGAAGGAGGCCCCACAATCATCCAGCCATGCACGGGTCAGGTAGTGTAATAAGGCCTCAGGCTTGAGGGTTGCACCTACCCTCCTTCACATGTGTGCTCCCACAGTCCCCAGCAAGATCAGTGATCTCAAGCAAGCTACTTCATGGCACCGTGCTTCAGCTCCTCAGACGTAAAATGGGGGTGACATCTACCTAGGCAGGAGGGTCTTTGGAGAAAAAGAGAAAGAGTAGTGTCTTCTGGTAGAAAATATATATTGTGATAGTTAACTTTCTGTGCCAACTTTACTGGGCTAAGGGATGCCCACATAGCTGGTGAAACATTATTTCCGGGTATGTCTGGGACGGCGTTCTGGGGAGAACCGTCATTTGAACAAGTCCTCACCGATGAGCGTGGTCATCAAACGATCCACGGCGGGCCTGAGCCGAAGGTAGAGCAAGTGTCAATTCTCTCTCTTCCTCGGCTGGGCCAGCCATCCTCTCCTGTCCTCAGATATCCAGACTTCTGGTTTTCGGGCCCTCAGCTCAGACTAGAGCTTCTACTGACTGTGCCCCAGTTCTTGCGCCTTCGGACATGGACTGAATTCTACTCTCTGCTCTCCCGGTTCTGTTGTCTTGCAGACAACAGATGATGGGACTTCCGGACCAAAATAAGCAACTGAGTCAATCCCCGTTAAACACATGTGGGGGTGTGTGTGCATTCCTATCACATATATTTCTATCACATATAGAGATTTATTTACTATATAGTATTTATAATAAGTATATATACAATATAACATATTCTGCTTTTATATCTGTAAAATATATGAATATGTACACAGAATATGTATATATCCTATTCTGTTCTACATATGTCACAAATATGGTATTATTTTTTCAGGAAAATATACTCTGCGTGTGTACGTGTGCAGTTTTAAACATCAGATAGCAATCAAACACAGTATTTCCTTTGCACTTGTGATTCGGCATCGGCTAATGAACCTTAGAGGTACGAGTCATGCAGAATCCAACAAGATGTCTCTTACGGGTCCTAGCACTGGTTAAAAATCTCTCCTTTACTATTCTCAAAACCACCCAAAACAGAGAGATTGATCACAGGTCTAAGGGCCCCATAAGAGACTATTTTGTTAGGAATCTTTGCCTAAAATTGATTGTGGGTTTGACAATTAAAAACCCGTCACCGTGTTGGAGAGACCGTTAACTTCCCGCAGAAAGGAGCAAGAACCATGTGATGGAAAGCAGACCTCATCCTGGACTTATTTGGAAATACGGGAAGGAATGTGTAATGAGGGATGGCGGTGAGTGGGAGGGATAGGGGCGGCCCAGGGGATGAGGCTGGGGAGAGGGCGTGGGAGGGGGAGGTTGAAGGCCCTGCCCACGTGGTCTCCGTCTGAGTGGACTTCAGCAGGAAATCTCTCCCGGAATCACGGACTCCGTAAGAATTGCGCGTTAAAGAATACAAAAACACTAAAAAAAAAAAAAAAAAAGAGAGAGAGAGAGAGAGAGGTGGGAAGATATCCAGGATGAGTCTGATTCTGGTATGATCATTTTATTTAGATTAATGGTAAAATCTTTTGCAAGGAAATTGTCTCCCTTTTACCCAGTCCTTTATAAAAATTTGTTTTTAATGGAAAAAAAAAAGAAGAATTGCGCGTTAAGCCGCATCCATGCTGCTGGGTTAATCTCATTTACAGTAAGTTTTGATAAGCAGCATTACCCGTGATTAAAACAGTAATCGCCCTACAAGGAAGGAGAAATATCGGCATGGCAGTAAATCTGAGAACGCTGGTTTTGCATTTTTGTTGTTTTGTCGTTCTGGCTCTCTTCATCTGTAAACCTTATCACCAAAGGACTCAATTAATGCCCTGACAAGGGCCAGAGGCAGATTTTAGGGTCTTTCCATTTCTGTAGTACTAAGGGGAGTTTCTTTCAGAAAAACAATAAAACACTGCTCAGTAGGAATCTCACAGCCACGTGAGGACGCTGCTCCCAGGGCCCTCGGAGGGACTGGGTGAGGAAGGGCCTGAAATCGCCCTCAACCCCCCGACCACCAGTCTGCTCTAACAGAGCCTGGGCCCCGCTCCCGCCATACTCGGGTCCCCTCACCGTCTCAGCCTGAACCCTTAGCCCTTGAGTTCCAGCCCCACTAGCTAAGCCTGGTGCCTTCCCATCCATGTTCCTAGAGGCAAACCCAGGGCACTTACTCGTCCGGCCGGTGAACGTGCGCGGGGCTCTGCGGGGGCCGCCGGTGGGCGCGAGCACTACTCCTCCAGGGGCCCCGGGATGCGGCCGCCGAGCCCAAGTCGGAGCTGTGCGTGGGACGCGGGCCCCAGAGTGTCCCAGGGAGTCCGAGCTGCACCCAGGCCGGAAGGACGGCAAGGAATGAAGTGGAGACGCAGGGAAGAAGCTGAGGCGGAGGAGAAGGAATAACCAAATCCGCACAAAGTTAAATAAATGACAGCAGGGATAACGAGAAAGGGGGTAAACGTAGGAGGCAAGAGAAAATGCAGGGAGCGAGTCGATGTCCCACCGCACGTGCACACACCTGGGCACACACGCGCGAGGGCGCGCAGGCTTCATACCTACACAAGCCCCTTTTCCCGAAAAGAGGGCGGGTTCGCTGAGGTTCCCTCCCTCCCTCCTGTACCCGGGCTGGCTGTGCACACCCCAGCTCCCTAGATTGTCCTTGCTGTTTCTGGAAGAGTAGCGGCATGGGGACTGTCCCCAGACTGTGGTCGCCCTCAAACTGCATTCACAAAAGTAGGGGGTCAAAGGGGGCAGGGAAGAAGATCAACATTGTGATAACATGTTTGCTACTTACTGGTTGAGCCTTCCAATCTCCACTAAATCATCACTTGTTCAGGAAAGCCGCACAAGGACCCTGCTGCGGGTTCTCATGACATCCAGCCTGCCTGGCTCTGTCGTGGCACTTCTCGGCGGGACAATTGTCCATATATCTGTGTGGCTCTTTGATCATGAATAAATGAATGGAAGGAAGGAAGGAAGGAAGAACAGAGAAAGGCAGAGAGGGAAGGATGGATGGAGGGGAAGAGGAGGAGAGGGAGGGATGGGGGGAAGGACAGAGGCAAGGACGGAGGGGTGAATAGACTCACAACGCAGCAGTCCAAAATCCAGCTCAAAAATTAGGTACTCCAGCAGGATTAGAAGAGATCCCATACATCTGTTGGTCCCTGCAGGGTTGTCTGTATGAAGTAGCTACAAAAAATGACTTAAAATCCCCCACATTTAACGAAGCTGGCGTACGAAAAAAGGCCCCCAGACGACCCTTGTTCTGCTTACAGACTATCACACCGAAGAAGGCCTTTTGGTCTATGACCGATTTGTGGGGCTTATACCATAGAGATTTGTTTTTCGAAAGTTCTGGCAGAGAACAGGCCCTAAGTCATCCGTAGAAAACTTGCTATCTTCACGCCAAAGCAGCGAGCACTCCTGGAAAGACAGACGGCCAGGTCCGCCCTGTTCCAACAATCTCTCTCTCGTGTGACTTAATTCAAGCCAGACAGTGGGAAGTGCTCTCACTCAGCTTGTCCTGACACGCGGCAGGTGAGCGGGGAGCCCGGGCGCAGCCCCACGCCCCGTCTGGAAGGCGGGCGCCGCCGCGACACACCACCCCCGACTTCAGTGCCGCCTCAGCGGGTTCCTACCGACGACCGCTCCCTGCGACTGGGCTCCCACTCCGAGATGGGTGATCTCTCCCGAGACCTCCAATTCAATTAAGTCTTGGAGCTCAATGCAGGGCTAGACCATGAATATAAGATGCCACATTAATATGAAATTTTTTCCATTCAAAATAGAAGGATTACCTCAAAGCCGCCGTCCACGCAGACTGGTGATACCAGCTGGAATTTGCTACACGGTCTCCTCCATGGCCCCCGGACTATCCCTGCAGCCAGGGGGGTCAGACCCAGGAGGTCAGCCCCCCCAGCCACGGCTGAGGACCCCACTCGAGCTACAGCAGCTCGGGGCTGGGACCCCCACCCCTCTGCTTCCACGCCTCTCCATTCTTCTTTCAACCCGATCGCCCCACGTCGACATGGGGTTCTGAGCCTGACCCCTGCTTCGCTGTCTGCCTGGCTTCGGTTTCAGAGCCTTCGCCTTCCTTGAACGAGACTTCTCAGAACTGGCCTTGGCCAACGTGCCCCCTGCCTACCCATCCGCAGGACGCACCCCCTCCAAGCCCTGAGCTCCAGGCCACAAGGTGCCCCGTGACGTGGAAGGGAGAATCAAACTGTCGTGGTTCGGCCTTCCTTCCCAAGGCAGTCAGAGGGCACATGGGTCATTAGGAAGAAAGAACATCCGCAGTCCACGGTAGGCAAGATAACGGGGGAGCACATGGATCCTGTATTGTGCCTCATGGCTGACTCTCTCTCCTGGAAGTTTCATGCAGGAGCCTACCACCACACACGGCGCAGAGGAGGCCATGGCCCAGGAGTCAAAAGCATCAGAAGAGCCTGCGTGTACCACGACCTGGCCATGTGACCCTGGAGAAGTCCCCTTTCCTGGCTGGGTCTAGGGAGCGCTCTGGTCTGTCCTATGAATATAAACCGGTGCCTCGCTCCCGGGGTTCAAGGGAGTGAAGGAAATGATGCCTTTGAGAGCGGAGCACAGTGCCCGGCACAGGGAAGCCTTCGGCAGGCATCTTTTATACGTTATCCGTTCAGCTGACCGTTCCTGAAAATCTGGGACCGCTGAGTCCCAGCCACCCCCTCCAAACGGAAGGTGCTCTCCCTGGGCGCGGGCAGAAGCACTCCAGCCTGCTGAAGGAGGAGGTCAACCAGAATGGGTCAGAGCCTGCTCTGGGCGGAGCAAAAAACGTGCGACAGGGATGACCTCCTCAAGGCAGCTGAAAGGCCGAGGTGCTAGCGAGAATGTTGTTAGCAGAAGCCCGGTTGCGACTGTTCTGCCCCACAAACATTAGCAAAAATTATTTCAAAATCCAATCTCAAAGAACGAAGTCTGCCTGAGGGCATCCTAGAAATTAATGAAACAAAGCCACACCCTCGAAGGAGCTGATAAACTTGTTAGAGGGCCCAGCATCTCCCCGGCCGGATGGGGGTCTTCCTCCCTCCCTGCTGCGCAGACCGAGAGAGGAGAAGGAGCAGGAAGGGGAGGCTCGATGGATGCCTTTCCGGACACAGGGAAGGCTCCATCCCTAAAACTGAAGGAAACCGCCTAATGATTTCCATTTTAATTCTTTTTTGTTTGTGTGTTTCATTTCGAGAACCCAGAGCACCATTGCCTCTGACTCCAGGCCGCTCAGCGGGCCGAAGCCCAGCAAGTCGTTATCAAAGAGAAGCAGCGTGGGCGGTGCTGGCCTCCGAGGGCGAGCGCATGGCACTAGGGGCCCTGGGGCCTGGGGGGCCTGAGGGGCGTGTCTCCTCTCCCCCCCCCCCCCCCCCCCGCCCCCGTCCCTTTCTGTCACTTGCGAGGACAAATGGAAACAACACGTCTGACCTAGACAAAAAAGCAGAATGCAATGACATCCATTTGGGAAAGATAAAACCCAGTCTATTTGTTTTCTTCCTTTCCTCCTTTCTATGAATGCAGAATTTGAGAATTGAACCACACTTAACAAATAATATAAAAGACCCTAAACTAGCATTAAACCAAATTCAGTTTGAGGCCTATAAGTCTATGTAAAGTGAAGCAAAACACGGAAGTCCTACAGCCTGTCTCCCCCCAAAGACTGTGGCTGAGGCCCAGTGGGGGGCCAGTCACAGTGTGGGGAAAGTCACGTCACCAAGAAAGTGGCTCCCTAGCGGCCTTTGGTCCTGGGCTATTGGAACGGGGTGAGAACCTTCGTGTGACGTCGGTGATGTCCGCAATTTAGCCAGCATTGCACACACGGGCGCAGATGCTCGACCACGAGCCGCACAGCAGGCACGTGGGTAGCGCCCGACGCCACCTGCCAGATGTCACGAAAACACGCTGGAAGAGACTTAGGACACGTCCTCAGGAGAGGAGGCATATGAAAACACTCGTAGTTAATAACATTACCTGGGGGCGTCTGGGTGGCTCGGCCGGTTAAGCATCTGCCTTTGGCTCCGGCTGTGATCTCAGGGTCCTGGGACGGAGCCCCAAGTCCGTCTCCCTGCTCAGTGGGGAGCCTGCTTCTCCCTCTGTGCTCCTCCCCCCTCTCTCTAGAGAATGGATAAAATCGTTTACAAAATAAGAATATTATCTGTTGATTAATAATTATCTGTTGAATATTGAGAAGCAGATTTTCCGAGCCAAGTTCTGTGAGCTGTTTTAGGTGGAACTGGCCTGAATTACGTGGGTAATTTGGATCCTTGGGGCCGGTGCCTTCTGGTGGCCTGGTGCTGCCTCTCTGCTGAGACTTTAATTTTCAAGGTCTTTCAAAATATCTTAGAAACGAAATGGTATAAGCCTCTGCATTTACATAAAGCACGGAAAGAGAATCCCTAAGCCCAGGGCTCTCCCTAGCAATCGGCCAGTGCCTGCACGGGTGCCTGTGTGAATCTATTTATAGTGACAACCTCCATTTTCAAACAGGATTCTCCATTTTGCACCAAGTACCAGGAGAGAGGAACAGGGTTCACTGCTCTAGATCAGCTGGGAGATTCCTAATCAAATCACCGGAAGGAGGGATTATAGTTCCAGGTTAGATTTAATTGTTACATGACTTCTGCAGACACACGCGAGCTGTAAGCATGCTTCTGCCCAATCAGCACAGTGTTTGCTGCATCTGGACTGCAGGAAGAAAAATTGAAGAATTATGCAGACATATACTGGTGGGTGGTCAGTTTAGGAAAACATGTAGCTGCTTCTCAGTGCCCTTATTGCCCATAAAAGAACATTTCACATAGTCAACTGCTCAAATTTATGTGGACCCTAAGGGGTGAATTTCCAGTGCTATGAATGGAGACACACTCACAGCTCTCATTACTGTTAATAGAATTGTGTCTTAACTTCCCACTCAGCACCCCTTCTTGAGAATAAATCGTGTGTGTGTGTGTGTAACCCTAAATATCTCTAAGTCTCCCATCCCCACCAGTGGCCCCATAGAAGATAATTATTGCATGTAAACATACTTCTATTTCTCAGATAGTCTATCTATATTTCTCTTTCTCACCGATACCTTTTAGATTAATCTTTGAAAAGAACAAGTTGAAAAAGACTGATAATTGGAGTCAGGCTATAGCAGCTGTAGTGTGCAAAAGAGGACACCACATCTGCCTTCTCCAAAGGCTGGTGAGGTTTTCCAGTACCAGCTGGCACCGTGTTTACTTTCTACATCTTGTAAGAACCTGAGGCCAGACAGAAAGGAGGAACCAGCAAGGACACTTAAAAAAGCAAGAAAAGCAAGAGCGTGGTATTTTGGAAACCAAGTGAAGAAAATATATCAAGAAGATGGGAGTAATCAACTGTACCAGCACCTTTGGGCATGCCTGGCTAACGGGAACATAAAAGTCATAAAAATTTAACCCCCCCCAAAATTAACACCAGGAAAATAAACAATGCACAATAAAAGAAATGTAATCCTGTATGCTATATGGTTCAGCTCTACATATTTGCAAAGTCATAGTCATGGCAAAGTGGACCCCTGATCCAACCAAAACATAGAGGACACCTCCGCTGTGGGGATAGTGGCAAGGAACACAAGGTGGGGTGCAGAGTGTGGTGACAAGCCCTGCTAGTGTCCACAGTAGGATGTCATCACATGACATCCTGAGCATAATATAAAGCCACTGTCACAGGGATGAGGACACTGAAAGGGTGACTTCAGGATGGCATTTTTCCCCATCGTAAGCCTGTATAACTATCTAGCCTATCTAGCATTTAAAAACTATGTGTATAGTTATGTGACATGAATAAAAACTCACATGGAAACAGGAAGGGGGAGCTGTGTCTCAAGTGGGCCTGACGAGTGGCAAACACTCTTGCACACCTGGGGGCGGCTGCCTGAGATCCCCTGGGGCTCGTGTCTAAGCTGCATCAGATGCAAGCTTACATTGATTTGCTTTAGATGAGCTTCTTCGTAACAAAACTTCATCATGCAAGTTAGGGAGAGAGTGCCCGTCCTAGATTTCAGGTGATCTCAAGACTGCTGGAAGAGGGCATGTGCCACCTGCAACATTCCACAAAAGGATTGGGGAAAATTTATGTTTGCACAGATTCGGGAGTTATCCTAGTACTTTTCCTTGAATTTACATGACACTTTTCTTTCAAAGCACTCAAAGCATTTTACAGATTCTGTTTCATTAATTGTCACAACATCTTGAACAGGCTGCCATCCAGTCTCACAAATGGAAAAAGGAGAAGGAGAGGCACAGAAAAGTTCAGTCGGTAGACCTGAAAGGATGACAGGAGACTCAAGCTTTCACACAGCAATGGGTTTTCAGGGACAAGAATAAAATTCAATTCACCTGCATTTTTTTTAATAGCCTAGACCCTTATTTTCTTATGTCCAACATGAACAAAAATTGGGTCAGTCATTTTCTTAAGGACTTCAAAAAAACAAATCAGAACTAAGCTGGAAAAAAGTACTTTCAAAGTGGTTTTCTCTATGGATAATTTATCTGAGAGATGTTAATAGGTCCAGGGAAAAAAGGAAGCATTTGATAATCAAATTATCAAATTTGATAATTGGGGACTTGCCAAAACAATCTTGGAAATGACCAGCCAAGCTGGGGAACAAACACTTCCTGATTTAAGAATAAACTACAGAGCTACAGTAACCAAAATTATGTGGCACTGGCATTGGACAGATAACAGAGCAATAGGCTAGAATAGAGGGCCAAGAAATGAACACTTGCACCTATGGCCAAATGGTTTTCAACAGGGGTGCTAAGCTCATTAAGTGAGGAAAGGACAAGCTTCACAGATCATGCTGGGCCAACAGGAGACCCACATGCCAAAGACTAGATCTGAACCCTTACCTTGTATCACATGGAAACATTAATTCAAAATGGATCAAAGAGCTCACCACAAGAACCACAGCTATAAAAGTCTTAGAAGAAAACATAAAGGAAAAGCTTCATGACATTGGATTTGGCAATGGTTCTTAGGTCTGACACAAAAAGCACAGGTCACAAAAGAAAAACTAGGTAAATTTTATTTTATTAAAATTAAGAATGTTTGTGCAAAGGATACAATCGAAAGAATGAAAGACAATCCACAGCATGGGAGAAAATGTTTGTGAATCTTATATCTAATAAGGAATTAATACCCTGAATGTACAAAGAACTCTCACAACTCAACAACAAAAAACAACCAACCCAATTCAAAAATGGGCAAAGAACATGAACAGACATTCCTCTCTAGAAGATACACTCTCAGCCAGTAAGTACATAAGAGATGCTCAACATCACGACTCATCAGAGAAATGCAAATGAAAACAGTGAGGTATCATTTCACAGCCATTAGGATGGCTTTTACCAAAATAATGGAAAATAACAAGTGTGGGCAAGAATGTGGAGAATTAGGATTCTTGCACATTGCTGGTAGGAATATAAATGGTGTCGCTGTTGGTGGAAAAGTTTGGTGGCTCCTGAAAAATCTGAGCACAGAATTGCCATATGATCCAAAATTTCCACTTCTGGGTATATCCCCCAAAGCAGAGAAGGCAGGGATGTGAACAAATACGGTTCGTGTACACCTGTGTTCATCGCCACGCTATTCATAACAGCCAAGAGGTGGAAACAACTGCTACATCCATTGGTGGATGAGTGGTAAAGCGTGATCTCTCCCTACAGCTGAATATTAGGCAGCCTTACGAAGGCAGGAAACCCTGCCACATGCTGCACCGTGGACGAACCTGGAGGACATTATGGTGAGTGTGATGAGACGGACACAGAGGACAAAGATCCCATGATCCCATGTATATGCAGGACCCAGAATGGGCCAATTCACAGTGACAGGAGGCCGACTAGAGGGAAAAGGGAATGCTTGTCTGACAGGGACAGTATTCTACTTTGGGATAATGAAGGAGCTCTGTAGGAGGGCAGTGGGGATGGTTGTGGGAATTGGCCATGGTGGGAATGGGCAGGGCGCAACCGCACCGTACAGTTAAATGGCAAAAAATGAGACATTTTATTTTATGTATATTTTACCAACAAATAAATATATAAATTTTTTTTGAGATTTTATCTGTTTGAGAGAGAGAGTGAGCACACACAAGTGAGGGCTAAAGGCAGAGGGAAAGGGAGAAGCAGGCTCCCTGCCAAGCAGGGAAGCCCGACACAGGGTTCAATCCCAGGACCCTGGGATGATGACCTGGGCAGAGGCAGATGTTTAACCAACTGAGCCACCCAGGTGTCCCCAAATAATTTTTTTTAAAAGTAGGGGAAGTTGGATTTAGCAAGAAAAACAGAAGTGTCCCTCTTGACCTAAAGAAGTCATCTTTCTGTATTTTTTTTCCCTGATTGGCACAGAGTGATAGAAAATCTCTGCCGGGATCTATAGGACAGAAGATGCCCAGGGAAGGCCTCTGTAGGGCATATCAGGGGTGGGGTCTGGCTGGCTTCGGACTCCAGCTCTCTCCATAGAGACAAGGTTCCTGGGGCCAGAACATATTCAGGAGTCCAGACTCCCCGTGGGGTCAACCACCTCCCAGCTTCCCAGTCGGTGTTGAACCTATAGTTAATCTGCTTCTGGGAAGGGTATGAACGCAAGGCCTTAAACTCTGTGCTCCAGTGTTCGAAAGCGAATTGTTTTCTCTACTCACTGTGCGCCCCTTCGAGCTAAATGTATAAACGATCCTAATGCAATCAGCGTGCCATATGTTCCTTCCAGGCAGTGGTGGGAATTCCAGAAAGGGGAAAATTAAAAGGGAAAACAAAAACCTTCTTGGTAGCAAGCAGATCTCAATGCTGTGGCTGCAAGGTGAGAGGCTGGCCAGGCCAGGATGCCTCTCCCAGACGCCCCAGCGCAGGACTGAGTCCCCCCGAGCCAGAGGACCCTCACCCCCCACCCCCACCCTTCAGACCCTGGTCCCACAGGCTGCTGTGGCACCCTGTCGGCACTCCCCGTGTGATTATTTTGTGTCTTTCCTCTCTGGTGGGCTCCGTCACACTGGCCCTCCCTCCCCGGGAGTGTCTATGTTGGACCCCAATGACACCAAAGAGGACGTACCCAGAGGCCCTGGCTGGCTCTTCCAGAACCATCACATCCATTAGCACTGTGGGTACCCCTCCACAGGCCCTTCTGAGTTCTCTCCAATTGTGCTCGCAGCAGGAAAAATCCTGCTCATCCTTGCACCTCTCCGTCTGTCCCCCTCCCGCCTGGAGCGCAGAGTCTTGGGGGGGCAGCCATTGTCATCAGACGTGGAGGACACCGTCGCTTGATCCCACACACCACGTGCTCCAAATAGTGCCTTTTTCAATGGCAAAACCTAATGGAAACAAACTCAGTCTAAGGGTCAATTATGGGCTTATTTTCCATATTTATGGACTGAATGCTTTTCCCCAAAAGACGCTAATGATGGCCTAAAGGACAGGCTAATCAAAACACCAGCCACCAAAGGGAAGGAAACTGAAAAAAGCCTCCCAGAGTCCACCCCGCCCCACACGGAACGGCCGCACGTATCTCCCACCGCAGCCTCTCCCCCACATGAACACTTTTATATGGTTTTTTTTTTCTTTGATAACAACATTCTTTTTTTTTTTTTAAAGGTTTTATTTATTTGACAGATCACAAGTAGGCAGAGAGGTAGGCAGAGAGAGAGGAAGGGAAGCAGGCTCCATGCTGAGCAGAGAGCCTGATGCGGGACTCGATCCCAGGACCCTGGGATCATGACCTGAGCCGAAGGCAGAGGCTTAACCCACTGAGCCACCCAGGTGCCCCCACATGAACACTTTTAAAACATCCTGACAAAAATCCGTGTTTTCACCAAGGGAAGCATATTATTCCCAGCTCCCCGTGGCAGAGACGGTAACACTGAACAAAGCACTCTTCAGTCTGGGGATGCTCGCTGGGAGCCCGGAGCAAGAAAGCCGTGTTGGGAGCCCTTGGTGCAGCATGGGGCTGGCCCCCGCCTTGCACCTGCTGCCCGGGCGGGACACAAAGTGTCGCCCGGTGTCAGTGGGGAGGCCATAGGTCCTACCGAGCTGGGCACACTCAGCGGACGCTGCTGCCCAAAGGGCCACACGGCCCAGCATCCTGTTGTTCGCCGGATTTGTTGGTCGTTGGCTGACCCCCGAGACAACCATCTCCCCTTCACTTCGCTAAAACGTGCTCGTGTTGTCATTGTAACTGCTCCGTCCACCTGCCGTCATCGGCACAGAAGGCGCAGCGGAAATGGGAAGATGTTTCCAAGCCAGGTGCTAGAAGAATTTCATAGCATTTTTGGCCAGATACAAGCAGATTCACGATCTCTCTGAAGCTCATTTTACAAACCCATTACTCTCTCCTGTCCTCAAGCCACTGTGGCTCCAAGGGTCCTTTTTCACCAAAGGGCAGCTGGGCTGCCGTGGGTCCTGCACGGAGAAGTGACTTGGGCCTTGACAATGACTCCAGGCCTTCCACACGGCCAGGAGGACATTCCCCAGGCTTCCTGGCTTGACCCACAGCGCATCTCCCAGGAGAGAGCTGAACTTCCTTGATGTCGTACTTATTGCTGGAGATAACCAATGATGCCATCGTAGAATGTAAGCTCGGAGACGGGGGCCTTTATTTCTGCAGATAATCTCAGCTCTGATACATTGAGCACACACCAGCCATACTAAACCCTTTAAGTGTATTGTCTCGTTTCATTTTCATGCACGTTCTTCGAGGGAGGAGGCGCTCTGGTGGGCCTCAGGCCCTAGATGGAGAAACTAAGCCACCTGGCCAATCATTTGGATAAGTAAGGACTGACACAAGGCTGACTGACTCCAAAATGACATCTTCTGGTCTTCCCAAACCACACTCCAGGACTGTCCTCCGGACATGCTGAGTGCCTTTGTGCTGTGGGGCCCCAGGGATAGACAAGCCTATGAGGCACTGTCCCCAATTCCCAGACCAACCATGAGGGCCATTACAGAGACCTTAATAGAGGACCAGGTCATGATGCCTGAGAAGGAGTCCCACCTGGCCTAGGGTCAGCACATCTGTAAAGAGCCCTATCCGGCAGACAGAGCCAAGCGGCATCCCCACCTGGAGACTACGGTCTCTAGGACAGCCAACAGTGAACCGTCCCCTCACTCTTGGCCCTCACCTAGGGGAGGAGCTACACCAGCTACTGCAGAATCAGTGGTTCCCTGAGTCCCCATACTTGGCAGTTCAGCTGGGGAAAGAGACTGTCGCCTAGGCTAGAGGAGAAACACAATGATGATGCTGGTGAGGAGGATGGGGGGAGCCCCAGACACCTCAGACAAGAGCAGCTGACCTTGGTGAGGCAGGGGATTTAGGGAGGCTTTCTGCAGAAACCAGTGTTAAGCTGAAACATGAGGACTCGCAGAAGGGAGGAGAGGAGGCTCAGGCGCTGGAGAAAACTGAACATACTTAAAACCCAATCAGGCTACGTGGCTGGAGCACGGAGAAGGGGCCAGAGGGACAAGGCAGTGAAGCAAGACAGGAGCCCAGAATACTTAGGAGTTATCCCATGAGCCATGCCAGTGCATCTGGACTCGATCTCCTGTACACGAGGAACCTGACTTCAGGCACACGGGTGACGTGGAAGGCAGAATTCCGTGATGGTCCGACTCCGTGGTATGCACTTCCTGTGTGATCCTTTCCCCTGGAGCTTGGCCAGAAACTGTCACTGTCACGATCAGGTTACTTTATGTAAAGGGAAAGGGATCTGTGATTGATTAAGGTCCCTAGTCAGATGACTTTGAGTTCACCAAAAGAAAAATTATCCTTGGTGGGCCTGACCTAAGCAGGATGAGCTCCTAAAAGGGGCTCAAACTGATAAAGACACCGTCCCATTCACCTTGAAGAAGCAATTGGCTATGTTCTGGACAGGGCCACATGGCAGGGACTACAGGTGGCCTTTCACTGCTGAGGGCACCAGTCCTATGATGCAAGGGACTTGATTTTGCCAACGACCAGAGTTGAGAAGAGAAGCCCAATCTTCAGATGAGACCCTAGCCAACAGCTTGAATTCAGCCCATGAGAGCCTGAGCAGAGGATCCTGATGTCCCATGCAGAGAAACAGAGACGTCCATGGGGGTTGTCTATAGCCACTAAGTTTGTGGTGACTTGTTATACCACAGTTGAACAATGAAGAATCAGTAGGAAGAAAGGGGCTCTTCCCTCGTCTGTGAGCCAGAGTTATGTGGAGTTCAAACTCGAACGGGTGTTCTTGGAAGTGCTGGTGCCCATGCTAGAGCCAGCTCTCACACAGCACCTGTCACCAACGCGATCGCAGGTCCTACCTGGAGCAGGAGGTTCGGGTCAAGGGTTGATATTAAAGAGGATTTCTCGATGAACTCAATATATACTCATTTTAATGAAAGAATTATAACCAAAACATGTGACAACCCCCTCCCCGAGGAGCTCCCTCAACTGGGAGCTCCCATATGTCCTCCTGGCCCCTGGTGTGGTTGCTCTGGTCATTAACCAGCCCATCTGTACCCACTGCAGCTCATAACGTAACCTGTGAAAGCCGCTTTTCATATCTTTTCTATGTTTATCAAAACACCACACACCTAGGAGTAAATGTTGGTCTGATGAATGAATGTAGGAATGAGTGAGATTTTTTTTAAGGGGAAAACACATCTGTGCTTCTAGGAAACTGCAGCTGAACACAAATGAGTCTCCTAGAAGCTCTGTGGAGGCAGAGGATGTATTACTATAAGTGATACTAAACCCTATTCCCTCCCCTGACACCAGGGACACTGTGAGTGATTGATCACCAATGGACCCCATTGATGAAGCTCATGGCGCCAGCAGACGGAATGAGGAGTGAAATCAGATCGAGGGAGACCACTCGGTAAGCGTGGACTCAAACTGCCACGAGTCCCTAACAGTGGATGACCCGCAAAGTGACAGAGGTGACCTGAAATAGGCAAGGCGTCTGAAAGAAGGTATCAACTGGGTAACTAACAGAAACATGCTTCCAGAACATAAACTGAGCACCACCAAAATAAAAGCATCCAAACAGTCCCGAACTTGACCGAATGTTCTCTGAATCATCTGGATCTTGGGGCCAACTGTAACATTGATTGACCTCAGCAGCAGGAAGCAGTAAGTCTTCCGTGGCGGAGAGCACCCTGCCACCCACTGGCTCCACCCTCTAACTCAGGGGAAACACAGGCTCTCTCCCTCACCGTTGCTGCAACAGAAGAGGAGGTCAGGGCGATATGGAACAATTAGGTTCCAATGGGATGTCTGTCAACAAGAGGAATACCTATTCTTCAACAAGCTTCAGACCAAGCCCCCGGAAGCCAAGCAGGACTCCCGTGGGGCTCACGGTAAAGGTAGGGGGTGTCTACTTACTACTAGTGAGGTCACTGGCATCTCCTCCCGGGCCACACACACTCCACTCTAGCTCACGTGGTGAGCCCAGCGAAGTTCTGGTCAGAACCCTATGATGAGGAACTTGGTTCCCTGCCCCAGTAATCCCCCTGCACATCTCCCCTGGTGGGCGAGTAGGGGAAGGACATGCGATCTTGGTTTCCAACCACACATCTCTTTGGTTCTACCTTAAATGACAAAACCAGGCTTACCACAATGTATCTCCTTGCCCAGACCCCTTTCTCTCTCCCCAGCTCCGATTTTATCAAAGCTCGCGTTCCAATTTGAGCTGAAATTTGGTGGTAACAGAGGAGGGTGCCCTTGGAGCTGTGACGCCCCACGCCATGGAGTCCCGTGACACAGCTGACATCATACATTTCCTACTCAAATGTGTGACTCGTCTCACCAACCCACCGGGGCATTTCCTGTTTGCCAGCACATCTTGCGCAGGATAGTTTTGTGGACAAGACGGCGAACACCTGTAAGGTGCCTCCGTAATGGATCAAGCAAGACCACTGACAATAGTGACAATATCTACCAGTGATTTGGTGCCGTCCATGCGCCGAGCACAGAGTGGGACCCATTCCGTGTGTTACCACAATTCTGATGATAAAGAAAGGGAGGTTTGTGAATTCGTCTGAAATTCAGCCTCTAAACCCCATGCTGTCTCCACTAGAGCATGAGGCCAAAAAAGTCCTTAGTAGAGATGGATCGGTGTCCAGCCATGCAGAGCCTCAAAGAAGCTCATCGTGCCCCTTTCCACATTTTTGTGCAAAACTAAGTGGGGATAGTGGTGTCCTGCTGACCATGGTTACAAACGATACTAAGCTGGACCAATCTCCAGCATTTCCACATAAAGCAAACCGAATCTAAGTGCAAAGCTGAGAACTTGGGTCCAAGATCTCAAGGACGCGAGTGTACACCCTCCGGATGTGGTCCCCCAGCAGCACACGTGCACAGGAATGAAATGTTTTTATTGGTATCACAACGTGCATCAACAGCGTGATACGGCTACCAACAAGCTAACTGGAACGCGGGGGTGGTCATCTCTCGCCATCTCTTCCCAGCCTGTTAGGACCATGTGGGAGTCTATGCTGGCACTGCCGTGGGAGAAAGCCAGACCCCACTGTCCACTGCGATTCAAAATATTGCCGCCTTTCCAAAACCCATCTCAGAGCAACAATAAACACAGGCAGAGGGTTTTACCGGCACACAAAGGAGCCACTGCCCCGGCAGCATTTAAGGAGCAAGACAGGATTTTTCTCGTTCGCGGCACAACCATCAAATATCAAGCTTGAAACTGCGTTTGTGTGATAAGCCTTGATAGAAGGTGGCATGGCATGGTGTGAAATGATCTGATAGCACGCAAAATTGCCGTTAGGAGGTGTTGGCACTTTAAAAACAACACATCTTGTTCCCGTTGGCTTCAGCAGGAGTTTCCCCCAAGAACATTCCACACAGCCCTGTCTGGAAATCTTCCGTATCAGAGCCCAGGCTGGATGCAACGGGCGTTTCCAGCGCCTCGCCCTTTGGCCACAGATGGACAGAGAAGACAGCCAGGTGGCTCGAGTCAACACAGAGATCATTTTGCTCTATGTTTTCCACTGTATTTTCCACCCTAAACACCAAAATACAGTCCGGTTATTATTTGTACACACACACATGCACACATACACATATCTGTGTGCACACACACGTGCAAGAAAGAACCTTGAGTTCCTACTCAAGGTGTCCTGATGATTAAGGACTTTTATAAGCGAATGTTTCTTGGGTCAAGTTTGCCAAAAACAAATGACAACTGACAGCTCCAAGTTCAATACCTACCAAATATTTCCCCTCATGTTTGGCTTCTCTTCTGGAAGGTTCTGTGGGGACTGTTGTTTGTGTGCCTATTGTCTTTGTTTCTAAGCTCCCAGGGCTGGGAAGGGTAACGCTTTTCTCCGGTGGACCGGCTGTCACGTGTGCTCCCGTGTTCTTGACCATCCTTCAGCTCTCCACCGTGACTGGCGGGCTTCTCCTTGTGGGAACAGTTCCTCCCAGGCTCCTTCCCTCCTCTCTCAGCTCCGGTCCTCTCCACTCTGTCCCCATCCAAGTCAACTAAAACTATGACATTAAACTGTCTTTCTTTTCTATCTGCTCTATAAAAAGGAGCTTTTTTAGACCGTGCTACTTCCTTGTCTAGGAATAAGTTACCTGGGAGTTTGTAGCACGCTCATAGGAGACAGCGAGAGTGTGCGTGCGTGCATGCGTGCGTGCATGTGTGTGTGTGCATGTGCCCGCTCCAAGGGGGGTGGGGGAGAGAGAAACACAGAGTACCAGGAATTAGCTATGCATAAAGAAATTAAAAGAGAATATTTTCCAGAGCAATTGAAGCCCATCTCCTGAACAATGACGACAGCTCCTCATTTTCGACAACAATAGAGGGCACGTAGGAGTCAGCTCATTAGAATATCTGTGGCTCTTTTCTGTTCTCTCTGCATTAAGCCCCCATAATGTCAGTTGTCACTTATTAATGACAATTAACTAGTAATCAGCAGTGAGAGTCTTCGAGGTGGTCTTCGCCTGACAGGTGAAGAAAGAGAACACTGCGCAGTGCCACGCGGTGACACGGAACCTTCAAAGGGAGCACGGCATTTCCATAAATTATTTCAGAAAGAAATTTTCTTTTATACATTCTCTCTAAAGCTTAAGGATCTTTAACCCTAGAAAGGCCACACTCCACCTCTCTTTTGGCAATTTCTTTCTTTCCAGATGAAATCTATGAACCATGGATGGCGGTTGGCACAGGCCCTCCATCTACCGGCCCCGGACAGCCCACTCAACATCCCTGCCGTTCCTCCTCCTTCCCAGCTTCCACGTAGTCACGTCCACGTGCGTGACACTGGCTACGTGCGTCCGTGACGCATGTGACTCACGTACTGCCCGTGGCCAGCGCCGGCAGAGCCCAGGGGCCAACTGCTGATCCAGGCTCTCTCCTGTGCTCTCCTCCAGGGGGACCTCCTGCTCCTCGCTCTCCCCTCCGACGGGCGACACAATGACCAGAACCCTTAAGCATCAAGACCCTAGTCCCAAGCAACACAATTCTCCGGGCTCTTCACTCTCCGCTGGGCCTGCCCTCTGCCCCAAGTCTCAGCCCTCCTCCTGCTCCTCCAACCGAGACACAAGACAGCATCTTCCCACCACGCGTGCCCCACCGGAACACGGGCGCTGACGTGGCACACACCTGCCCTCCCACCGGCTCCTTCCTCCCGGGTTTCCGCAAGGCCACAGTGTTTGGCCTGGAGGACTCCAGGCGTGGGGATTTTCGAGAAAACCCTTGAAAAGTGAGCGAAAAGGTGAAATGGCATCAGTACAGGAAAAAATGTTGTCTTGAGAAGGGGAGGCTTAAGAAAGGCCAAATTTGCCCTGGAGGAGTAGCGTACTGACCTGTGGCAAGGGCACAAGGGAACGCCGTGCGCTCCCCGCGAGGAGTGTGTGCGGGGCCACCGCCGAGCACCTTCTGAGAAAGTTGCCTGCATCTATCCCTACAGCACGATGCAATTAGACTATTCCTGTTCCCTCGGCGTGGAAACCATGAGCACAACTCGTGATGTTCAAACCAATGTCTCATGTCGCAGACTCCGGGCTCCTGGCACGGAATTCCACTCTCAAAAAGGGAAGCCTCGGGAAGCGAATGACAAGGGATTCGAAACCTAAGGGAGTCAGAGAAAATGAGGGGGTGCACCGACAGAATTGAAACGGGAGTTTTAAGAAAAGTGAGAGGTCGTCCGGAAAGAAACTTTGGGACTCCTGTTTTAGAAATCTCTGTTTTCTCCTGAGAAGGGAGAACTGCAAGCCTCTGACGCTTCTCTCTGTGGCTTCCATTGTTTGGGTAAGAGGACTTTGTGATGTCGCAAAGCTTCTGGGACCACAAATAAGATGTTACATATTGTCACCATGAAGTTCCCACCGTCTCACCAGAACTGTAAGATGAATATTCACACTATCTTTAACAAAACAGTCATCATGAGAAAGATTACCACTTTAAATGCCCTATTTAAAAAATATTATTCAGAGTAGTCTGAAGTTTGAACAAAATCCTTTCCATCAGATTTCTGCTTGGAGATGATTTCAGATGGTAATGCCATTGTTTCCACTGGCTGAGGGAAGGAAGGGCGTCCCAGTCGATCTGTCCAGTGTTCTCGTGCCATCCAACAGTGTGAAAACCAGGCTCCCATTAAGCAAGACCTGTACTTGAGCTCACCATCTTGGAATCTGCATACCCAAATTAATGCTTTGTGAATTTCATCACTTTAAAAGGGTAAAGAATCTCCAAAAGGAGAATGAGTAGGTTCAAAAGTGGACATCAGACTTTACTGGTTTATAAATTAGTGTATTGCAAGTGAAATGAATGTATTTCGGGCTCTAGTGTGTCTTAAAGTTAACAAATCAAACATAAGTAACTATTGGCCTTCCATAATTTGAATGAATTTAGAGTCATGGGTTGAAATTGGTAAGTCTAATGATGTATCGATCAATTTTTATCAATATTAACAGGGCATAATGGCAAGAGACATGTATCAGAATGCTATGGCTTGGAGTTAGGATTCAGTATAGAATTTTAAATGACACAGGTCATAAAGAATTCAAAACTTCTGAGAAGTTTTATTATTACATAGCACTAATCATACACCCACAAGTTTTGTTATTCTGCAAAGAGGAAAGAAAATTCTTAGTTTTAGTCAGCTGGGTAAAAGTGCAAAAATGATTCCAAAAACATGCACAAATGCATACAAATTTACGGAAAGGAGAAAAACGTTTTAATCTTGGGATTGATTGCTTTGTAGCAGCACCTAGGAAATCCAGTGGAATACCAGTTGCCCGAAAGAATCTGCGTAATGACTCCAGTTATGCAGAATGGGATTTTCCTTATCACCTACATATTTTAGAAACTGCTGATCGCCGTGTAACCGTCCTCCATCCTCTTCATTAAGGTTCTTTTTGGTCAAACAAGCTTTCGGAGAAAAACATCCTAAAATTTCAGGTTTGCATAGAAAGCTCACAGCCTTAAAGACCTCCTTCTAAATTCGTCTTTAAGCAATGCATTCTCTCCAACCCAGAAACTGCCTCTGTAGTTTGTATTTAAACATGATGAAATGAAGGGACTCACACAGAGAAAAACCAACACCGTCTGATCTCACTTACAGACGGAATCTAAAAACCAACCAGCCTACCCACTCAGACTCAGAGCGCAGAGGGGGCTGCTGGAGGCCGGGCAGGCGGTGGGTGAAATGGGAAGAGAGGTCCAAAGGTACAAGCTCACGGTTATGAAATAAGGAAGCCCCGCGGACGTGAGGTATGGCCTGGGGACGGCAGTTCATAATATTGCACTGCAGAGACCAAGGTTGCTTAAGAGAATAAATCCTAAAAGCTTTCCCCACAAGAAGACAACCCCCTGTGTGTGGTGATGAGCGCTAATCAGAAGCTGTGGTGGTCACTCGTTGGTTACTGCAGACCCTGAGTCACCATGCGTGCCCCGGAACGAGCATCTGGTCCGATGTCCGTTTCCTCTCAACAGAAGCACGTGTGTCTCGTAGTTCAACTATGTCAACAAAACGCGATGACATGGGAGCCCCGTGCTTCTACAGTCCGTCCAACGGGTGGAAGTCAGTGACCCTGCAGCCCACCATTGGTCCGTCTTTACACTGGTCCGATAGAAATCATGGATACTTTGGTGTCATCTAGGAAAAATCACTGGTTATGGATCGATTCCTGAGCAGTTATGGTGAGCACAGGCTGCTCCCCGTCCTCTGAAGGGCCGCCTGAGTGGGTCAGCGCCCAGGGGACGCGCCTTCCTTGCGCCATCGTCACAGACTTGCTGCAGCCTCTGCGTTCTTCCTCCCGAAACCTACGTGGGAGGCTTCGGTTCCCAGCTCCGGAGCAAGCTCAGGCGAGGGAGGGACCCCGATTCAGGCCCTGGAAGGGGTTCTTCTCCCTGTCCTTCTAACTCCCAGCGCAGGTTTCCATGGCATGCGGTCACCGCAAGGTACAATTATCATCTTCCTGGGGCCGTCCTCTTTCCTTTGAGATGCCATTTGTTTCCGCAATAATACAAATGATACCGTAGTATTGGAAACCACAGAATCTGGAGCTTCTCTTCCATTTACAAGTCGGGTAGCTTAAAGAGAGTCTAGGTACATCGCTTACCGGCATCTCTAGGCATGGTTTGCCTGGCTGCGGGAGAGCGGGCTGAACGGAGTGTGGCCGGGAGGACGGCCGTGGTGCTCTGGCCCTGACCCCGGGGGAGCGCAGTCCTCAGCTGGCTCTTTTCCCTCCTCCGTGATGTGTCATCTGTAAAATACGTGTACCGGCCACTCAATTAAATGAAATCATAATTCATGTGCAGATACTCCTCAGATTCGTACATTCCTAAACCATCCTTTCTTTAAATAACATCAATGGGCAATAAACATTAAAAGCATTGTAAATTAAAACATCAAGATTCCATTGGCCAATTAGAGAAACTAGCCAGAAATTTAAACTGAAAAAAAAAAAAAAATCCTTGTGATCACCCAGAAAAATGTCCATGTGGAAAAAGGGTCATTCTCATGGCAGTAGGAGTATGAGCTGGTACAGACTCTCTTGTAGACCATTTGGGCACAAAGGCCCACTGTGATACAGAAATATCAGTTCTAGGTATTTGTTCTAAAGGAATAATCTGAGGGGGGCTTGAGTGGCTCAGTCAGTTAAGCATCACACACTTGATTTCAGCTCAGGTCATGATCTCAGGATCCTGAGACGGAGCCCCATATCAGGCTGTGCACTCAGCAGGAGTCTGCTTCTCTTCCTCTCCCTCTGCTCCTGCCCCTGCTCGTGTGCTCTCTCTCCAAAACAAACAAGTAAATCTTTTTTTCTTTTTTTTTGAAAAGGAAAATCAGAAATGAGTGGAGTGTTCTTTGTTCTCGTTCGAAATAGTGAAAACTTGAGCGGAATCTGATGATGCTTTCTAAAATTCTAACAGATAATTGATAAGTATAGTCCATCTCAGTAAGATTAGAAAGTTTTGATAAAATGGGAAAATATGCATTATGTCCTACCAGGTAAAGAAAGCAAAATACATGAGTATGGGCATGATCTCTGTGTTGAGAAGCACGGAGAAGATTTAACACTAAAATACTACCAGTGATTTTCTTTTAGATGAAGATAATAGTTAACTTTTATTTCTTTTCCTGTGTTGCAAGTTTTCTGCAGTGACTTAGTATGAGAATATAGTTATGTAAAAAGTACAAATGCTGTCTAAATGTTACCCTTCGGTGTTTTTTAAGTTTACAATTCAGTAAGTGGCTTTCAGTGGTTCCCATCACCTTCAGATAAATAATAATAAAGTCCGTAACAAAGAATTTGGAAAAGAGAAGCCTGTGTGTGCACAGGTTTCTGAGAATTCAGGAGGAGTTTAAGCATGATGGACACGGATGTTAATAGCTTTCCAAAGATTATCAAATGTAGGAATGCGGGGGCATGAATCTTAACGTTTTTAATCATTTTTCACCTACAATGCCTAAAAGCTTGTTTCCCCTAGATAAACTATTGTCTACCATTGCTTTCCGGGTTTTCTATCTTTTTAAATATTGATAAAACGGCAAGGACCATCCTCACCCAAACCACATTCTGAGGAAGATCTCAAACTTTTAAAAGTCCCACATTTGCAGGAAAAACATTGGATTCGTTATTGTACTCAAAGCTCAGGCTGCAAATGGGAATGCCTAACCAGACCGAAACACCGGACGGCCGTGTCATGTGCCTTCCCCAGCTCTGCACACCCCTGCCAACCGGGTAAGTGGTCAGCTCCTCCGGCTGCTTGGGGCTCTTTGCCCACCTGCTACAGAAGATGCAGACCTACTCCCTGGGTTAAGAGAGGAGCGCAGAGAAATGGAAAGAACATAATGCCACGTGCGGAGTCCCTTCCGGGGACGCAGGAGATGAAGGAGAGATGGGCACATTTATTCAAATGCAGATGAAGAAAGCAGAAATGTCTATAAGGAAACCGTCAAGTCAGAGGTAGCCAATTTCTTCCTGAGATCAGTCCATCCCTCTTCTGTGTTTACACAAACCGAGTTTCTGTATTACTATGTAGAGCTCTACGTGATTGAACTTGCTACGAGCTCACAACAAACATTTCAACCTACTTATCAGATCCGACAGAAGGCAGAGCTGTCCCATTTTGTGGTGGGATGTGGGTGTGCTGGGCGGTGATGTGAAGAGCACACGTCTGCTCAGGGCGGATGTTCACGTTCTGTGCATCGTTGTCATCCGACGCACCAGCCCTACTGGCGTCCCCAGCCCAGAGAGGCCCAGGCCTTCACTGCCACGCCCTCACCAAGGTACCCGGGGCAGGTCCCACCGGGGCAGGTCCCACCCAGGGCAGATCAAAGCAGATGATGGAGAGCTGGGCCTGGCAAAGCCTCCTGGGCTCTGAGCCCTCGTTCCGTGAATCACGAGCCATGTGACCTCGGGCAGTGACTGTGCTGGGTTCCTCGTGTGCGGGCAAGCATGCAAGTGACAGACTTAACGCCCCACCCCTGGTCCACGACAACGAGGGTGGGTGACAAGATAGGCATGTGATTATGAATTAGGAAAAAAAAAGAAGAAGAAAGGAAAACCCAAATTCTTTGCCCAAGCCCCAGCGGTCAGGACTCGAGTTCGAGCAGCTCCCAAATGTCTCAGCCGCTGCCCTTGGGGACCGACCCCTGTGGACCCTGCCCAGACCCCTGACCTCCCAGCACACCGCTGCGCCTGCTCTCCTGACTTCTGCCACAGGGTGAAATTGCAGAACCGTGTACCTGGGGGCCAGTGGTAAAACAGATATGACTTCAAAGGATTGTTATGCAAAGACCCCATCTCCTACCAGGGGCCTCGTTGTTTTTCTTCTCTGTCACCCCTTGAGCCCAAAGCACATAATCACCCGGTACTTGAACCGAACGTCTAAATGGCTGAAGCTCCTGAAGACAGAGCTATTTACCAATGACAAAAGTGGGGACAACCGTGGCGAGCTTCCCTGGCTCTCTGGGCATTAGCAAAAGACTGTGTCAACATGGTGCCTGGATGTGCCATGACCCCTCCCCCAGTGGTCCGCGGAAATGGAGCCATCGAGCCATCCCGGCCAGCGCTCAGCTGCCTCCGACCCGAGCACCGTGCCTTTGAACATTTCGCAGGACACAATTTTATGGAAAATTGAAGCAAAAGGCAGAAAAAGACATTTTCCTGCTTATGTCAGGAAGCACTTTTGGAGAGGAAAGGGGCTGGGGCCTTGACGTCGGTGCTCCTCCCAATGCAGACGGAAGCCATCAGCCCCTGGAGTGGGGGGCTCAGGAGTCACCCACTCACACGCCAGGAGTCCTGGTGCTCTCCTCCATGGAGCCCTCGGTGCTCCGGGGGGACCTGCGGAAGGCACACGGGCCCCCAACCTGGAAGCACAAAACCGTGCAGGGTCATGGTACAGAGATCAGGGATTCCTCTCTGGAGCGACACAGAACTAGTTCTAAGGCCCCCAGAGCAAGATCTGTGCTTCTGCCCCTCACCCCTGAGTCCCTGAATTTGCACCACGGAGACCTGCGGACATTTGCAAATGGTCCACAAGGGTCCTCCGGATGAGGCCCCTCGGTCCGAGTCTACACAGAAGAGCCATCCAGCGCTCAGGGGCTCAACTCCACCATCTGTGGCCCCCGGCAGAGTTAACGCTTTTAATGATCTTTTTTTTTTTTAATGCAATACTTATGTGAATGGAGCACATCGGCACCCAAATCACGCAGAGAGAATTCCGGATAGAATTTTTGTTGGTTGATCGCATGAGCAACACCTCTTGCTGCCGAAATGACTTCTCGGAGGCAACGTAATGACGACATGACAATCTATGTAAATCAAGAACTGCTTGTGGGTTTATTTTACATTTGAGAAAACAGTGGATTTAATTGTGTGAACCAAAATGTACTGTACAATATTAATGATAGAACATCAAAATGTATAATTAATAGTGCATTGCTTGCTTTGTTTCCATTTATTTATTTTTGTCTGATATACATGCATCTGGAAAGATGCAGGTACCAGTAAAACTTCTCTATTTAAATCAAGCTGCAGGAACTAAATTTTATTCAAAAATTGTGGTTTTACATTATATACACAGAAATTTAATATAAAATGACAATATAAAAAGTTAAAAGAGAAAGCATACAGCCAGAAGGTACAAAGAAAGTTGAATAGATTAAAATGGTACGATATGTAACATAGAGGGGTTTTTAAGCTGATGCTGGCAATTTACAAGGAAAGGACTCCAACGTTTGCCCCATGTTTTTTTCATTTACCAATGCAGCACGCTATAGAAAGGTCAGCTTATACCAAAGCTTACATTTGTAAATAACTATAAACCGCAGTATTTTACAGGAAAAAAAAGAAATAGCATTTTTACATTTTAAATAATAGCTTGCATACTTTTTTTTGCCGAAAGTGGCATTTTTTTTTTCAGCATCCAGAGGGTCTGGGCATGGTGGCAACTGGGGTGTTTGGTGGTGGTGGTGCTGGTGGGTTTTTTTGGTTTTTTTTGTGTTTTTTTGTTTGTTTGTTTGTTTGTTTCGTTTCATTTTCAATGTGTAAAGCTGTGGCTTCCTAACCCCACGACTCCTAGACAACTTTCTATCTTCCAACAGCTGCATGCATGTTTCCTTCACAAACCAGTTCTGCATATAAAAGCTCATTTTTTTAATTATTAAATAAGTTTTGTGTCTGACACAGCTTTTGATCTGAATGAAATGCCTTTAAGCCTTTTTTTCTTTCTTTTTTTTTTTTTTTTTTTGAGTGAAAGGCACAGAAATGCAATTGCAGTCCTCAAAGGGTTAAATTTGACACTACCAGGTTCTATGACCTTTATTGTCATGGCAACTTTGTAATTTTAGGATGTCTTTTTATCATTGTTATTTGTGTCTTTCTTCTCTGCTAAACGAATGTCTCTGAGTAGTGTGCCCCACTATTTCCTACAAAAGATAGCTTAACATCAAGAACAGATGTTGAAAATAAGGGTCAGACTTTGACTCACGGAAAAAGAAAAATAACATGCACAATCGGACAAGGAGCATATAAATATAACTACAAAATATGTGTAAGAAAAAACCAAGGTCCAGACAGCCAGCTCGGCAACAAAGGGAAGGCTGATTTCGGAGGCTCAGCCCAGGCCTCGTGCAGTCCAAAGACGACATGTAGTGCAATGTGCCGCGGTCCCTCGCACTCCCGGACGCTACTGTTTCTCCAGCTCCGTCACGTAGATCAGGTGGTCCTCCGGGGACTTGCCGTGGGTCTTACTAAGGTGCAGCTTGACTGCGTGCTTGCTCGCAAAAGTCCGGTTGCAAAGCTTGCACTGGAATGTGGAGCCCCCCTCGTCCTCGGCAGCCCCGACCGGGCCCAGAGCTTTGTTTGCCAGGACTTTTGAAACATTCTGCTGTTCTTGAATCTGATTTAGTGGCAGCTTGGAGAGATCCTTCAAGCTGAAGCCCAAGTGTGTTTCTAGGTGATTTATGTACGTAGAAGCAGTTCTGAACTGAGAGGCACAATCGTTGCAAAAGAAAACAGGATGCCCTGTGTCCAGGTTCTTCAGGAACTTGGTACCCCCTGTCCTCCTCAGCTGGTACTTCACGTTGGCCAGCCAGTGGCTGATGGTGGTCATGGACAGCCCGGTAAACTTGGAGATGTGCACGCGCTCCTGAGGGCCCAGGTCCGACATGATGTACTTACCCTCTGGCGTCTCCCGCAGGCTCGAGGCAAACTGGGCCTGCAGGAGCAGCAGGTGCTGGGGGTTCCAGTGGGACTGGCGCCCCTTCCTCTTGTGCACAGGCGACAGCTCGTCTAGCGCTTCCTCGAAGCTGCTGCCATCGGCGTCCGACTTCTCGGACACGGTGGAGGGCGTGGAGGACTTGGGGGTCAGCCGGCCCGTGAGGTTCTTCACCATGTCGGAGATGTCCATGAGGGCGCTCTCCCGGAGAGGCGACGCCACAGGGTCGGCCGCACTGGAGACCAGGGGCTTGCTTTTGGCCTTGGTCAGGTCGATGGGCTGGTCACTGTTGTCATAGTAGTAGCGGTCGATGGCGTCCGCCTGCCTGATGGGGGCGGCGGGGTAGGCCGGCTTGTCCAGCATGCTGTTGCTGATCTTGTACAGCATGGCCAGCGGGTCCAGCGATGGGCTCACAGGCTTGGACACTTTGCCCAAGTGCGTGTTCATGATGGACTGCAGCGCGCTCAGCGGGTTGATGAAGGAGGGCTCCGCTGAGTGGTCCGTGATGATCCCCAGGTTATTACAGCCGTTGGTGACTTTGGCCTTCAGAGGCTCGGTGCCGTTTGGGGTGTGCGTGTCCAGCACACCCTCCTTTTTGGCCTTCCCCGCCTCCGCCTCCGGGCCCTTCTTCTGCATGGCCTTGCCGCTGCCGCCATCCTCTGCGCGGGGGAAGTCCTTGTTCTCTTTGGCCACGGGGGACACAGCCTTGGCCGGGGAGCCCTTCTCCCTGTCGGCAGCGGGCCGCTCCTCCTTCTTCACGCTGACCTTACCGGTGACCTTCTCCACCAGCTCCTCCATGGCGGACACGTTGCTCTTGTGCGGCGGCGGCGTGAGGCTCCCCGGGGAGTGCAGCAGCGCACTGTGCTCCGGGGCCAGCGACTTCACGCCGGCGCCATAGGACGGCTGCACCTGCACGCTCTGCACAGCGGGCAGCGGCTTCGTGGCGCCGGGCAGCTGGTAGGCCGCGTGGATGCTGGGGTAGCCGCCCCACGAGGGCGCGCCATTCTGCGCTTTGCTGATGGCTGTGGAGACCGTGTTCTCCAGGGACTTGAGGATGTCCACCCCGCCCTTGGGGCTGTCGTCCAGGTCCTCCTCGCGGAGGTACTGATACAGGGCAGTGGGCTCGAACTTCTCGGGGGCATCCTCGCTCTCCTCCTTGACCTTCTTGTCTGGCTCACCCACCGCTGGCGCCTTGTCCTTCTCGGGCTCCTTCTTGTCCTCGGAAGGCGTGGTGCCCGCGGGGGAGTCGGGCTGCTTCTTGATATGGGCGGCGGGCAGCCGGGTGTGCGTGGTGGGGGGCAGGGGTATGGACTGGATCTTCTCTTCCACCACCGGGTCCAGCACCAGCTGCTTGCCCTTCTTGGAGGCCGAGGTGGTGACCTTGAGGAAGTGGCCGGTGACCATCATGTGGGCGGTGAGCTGCTGCAGCGTGTCGTGCGAGCTCCCGCACTCCATGCACTTGAGGATCTGTGCCTTGCGGGCCTCGAACTGCCAGGTGTAGCTGGCGCCGTTCTGGTAGCCGTAGCGGTTGTTGGGCGTCACGTAGGGGTTGGCGGTCTTCTGGTCCTTGGCCGCCTCGCTGAGCACGGCGTCGGCACCAAGCCCCGCGGGTTCCGGCGAACACGGGGACGCCAGGTCCTGCAGGGCGCGCTTCTTGGTGGAAGGGACCAGCTTGGTGATGGCCGGCACTGGCTCCTTCAGAGGCACTTTCTGGTAATGCTTTGTCTTGATCATGTGGACGCTCAGGTCCTGCAGGGACTCGAAGGAGTGGCCACAGTACATGCACTTGAGCACCTTCTGGGCGTCCTCCTTGCCTTCCATCTCCATCAGCGAGCGCTTCCTGGGCTTGGACCACCGCTTGGTCTTCTCGGAGTCCTTGTCCCTGTTGTCATCGCGGTAGTGCCCCGTCTCGTTCATGTGCACCGTGAGCTCCACCAGCGTGTCGTACGCGGCGCTGCAGTCCTTGCAGCGGAACTTGCTAGCGCCCGTGAACACCGAGCCGTACAGCTTGTTGTTCTGCCTGTACAGCTGCACGGTGCTGAAGAGGCTGGGCTCGGGGAGCAGCCCGTACGAGGACGTCTGCTGCAGCGTCTTGGCCAGCGCCGCCTGGTGCCAGTCGTACCCCGGGCCGCCGCTGCCGCCGCTGCCGGAGCCCGAGCCCGAGCCGGGAGTGCTGGCCGTGGTGCCCGTGGCGCCCGCCGTGCTGGCGGGGGGAGTGGGGGCCGGGGGGGAGCCCTCCTTCTGGCCCGCATCGTTGTTGCTGGGGGTCGAACCCGACTTCTTCAAATCCAGAGCCAGGCTGGACCAGCAGGACTCGGAGAACAGGTTCGCGTACACAGCCTTGATCTGGGCCAAGCTGTCCTGGGGGTAGGAGACGCTGTCCGGGCCCTGCGGGTCCTCCTTCTCTTCTCTGGAGGAAGAGCTTTTGAAGTGGACTAGCTGGTCGCTGTTCTCGCTGAAGGGCGACCCGTAGCCAGCGTCCTGGTTTGTCGCGGTGCTGACAGGGGAGTTCTGGTAGCTCGGAGCTTCCTTGATCTCGGGGTCCTCATTGCACACGTAGTCGCTTTCCGGGATGCCCAGGGACAGCCCGTCCTCCTCCACGTTCTCTTCATCTATTTCTGCTGCCTTCAGTTCTTCCTCAGGAACATAAGCTAGGAGAGAAAAATGAAACACAGTCAGGAGAAATAAATCATCTTCAAGGACGCGGCCTCCCCAGCCGTTAGATGATCTTTAAAAAGATGTTTTCTCAGCCAAGCGCCCGGGCGGCAAGGCTCCCCCCGCTTTAAGGAACGACCCACTCAGCGGCTCCTGGGGGAACACGGTTTCCAGCAGGACCATACCCGCCTCCTCCCGAGCGAACACACTGTCAGCCAAGGAAACACCACTAAAGGGCCAGTTTCTGTCTGCCCCCTTCCTGAAAACATCACTTTGGCCGCCATAGCACGGCCCGAGGGGGGCGCCCAGCCACCTCCTCCCGGAGGCTGTTCCTTCCCTAAGTGACAGGCGGGTCCGTCATGCCTCCCCATCAGGTGGGACCTGTCAACTTGCAGGGCAAGAGTCCACAGACAGTATCCTATGGTCTCCATGAATAAAAAGCCTCCTCAAGGAGACACGATGAAAGTACTCTGGTCTTCCCTAAAAAGGACCGAATATACCACCTCCAGCCCCCTGCCCGGACAGAGCGGACATCACCTGCACGAGGACAGTAGACAGTTGTACAAAGCAGCGTTATTTACAAGAGCCGAAGGGCGGAGACAGCCCAAGTGTCCCCTGACAGATGGACGGATGGACTGAGCACGTGTACGTACACGAAGGGATGGTATCCAGCCTCTAAGTTGGGAACCTGACCCGCACTGCAGCGAGGATGAACCTGGGGGCGCGGAGGGGAGAGGCGCCGGGCAGAGGAGGGCACGTACTGTAGGATTCCACCTACAGGAAGCCCCTAGGATGGGGGTCACGTTCGCAGGGACAGAGAGCGGAATGTGGTTTGCAGGGGCTGAAGGAGGGCGATGGGGAGGTCGTGGTTCACGGGGAGAGTTTCAGCCCTGGAAGAGGAAAAGTTCTGGACAGACGGTGGAGACGGATGCACAACAGTGTGAAAGTCTCGACGCCACGTAACTTCCCCCTTGAAAATGGTTAAAATGTTAACTTTCATGTGATGAATGTTTCACCCACAATAAAAACTTTTTTTTTTTATTTTAACAGAGCCCGCCGTATTCACTCTGACAGCCTACATCAGGCTGCAGCGACTTCGGGCGTGGAAGGCGTCACCTCCCAGAGGACACTACAGGGCACTGACCACCGTCCCGTGAATGAGAGGTCTGGAGGGTGCATAAATCCGTAGATGAACCCTGACCTTTTTTCCGCAGGACATTCCAGACCCTTTAACAGGTGACGGGTCTTGTTAAGTCCCAAAGGGAGCTAACGGCACGTGCCACCTCTTACTTGACCAACATGATTTTATTTACTTTTAACTTTTGTTTTTGAGGAAACAGCTACGCAAACTGGCTTCCATGCACTCCTTGGGACAGCGGGGGCTACGACGCTTTCCAGGAAGCCCAGAAAGAGGCTCTGACGCGGGAGGGGTCGCTCATTACCACCTTATCAGAGCCCCATCCTAAGGGAACGAGGCCGAGGGCACGCGCGCCCCGGACACGGTCGGGAGGAGACGGAGACGGAGACGGCGCGGGCTGCCCGCGTGAAGAGTCACCGCCGGCGCAGGCAGAGGCTTCGCGACGGGCACCGGCGCCTGCATCGCGCTCCGCACGCCCCACCGCCCTCCTGCGAGCTGTGCAGCTCCGGAAGGAAAAGAAAACAGTGCCCGCTGCACGCCTTCATGTGGTCTACAGTCCTGACGGTTGAGGACGGCGGGACCGGAAGGGCCGACGCTCAGGTCCTCCGCCAAGGGGCCCAGGCAGCCTCGCTGCCTCTTCACGAGCTGGGCCGGCCCCGAGGGCCACCTCTGTGGGTTCCGAAGGGGCGGCCGAGGCTCTGAGGCAGCGGGCAGGGCGGGACCCGTGCGAAGGTGCGGTGCCAGGCCCCCGGCGGCTCCCAAGCCAGCGTCCACGGGAGGAGGCCGCCCACGGGGCTTGGGCTGTCCACTTCTGTGAAAGCCACATCCACGCCCCAGCAGGTACGTAAATCTAGTTTCAAGGCAGTGTTTGTTGCTGTTTTGCAGAGAGAGAGCGAGCACGAGCACAGGAAGATGGAGAAGCAGCTCCCCGCCGAGTGCGAAGCCCACCTGGGGCTCCATCCCAGCAGCCCAGGATCACGACCCAGGCTGAAGGCAGCCACTTGACCAACGGGGCCACTCAGGCGGCCATCAAGGAAAGGTGTTATCTGAGCCCATTTGGCTCAGCCTGGGAGGCCCATCACTGCGGGTCTGTCCCCTGTGTCACCTGTCAGCTGGTCTGTCTCCCTCACGGGATGGAAGCAGGACTGCCCCTGTGTCTACCCCAGCGGGCACCCGTCCATGTTAGCTGGATAAAGAAAGGACTTCTGTTTGGGCTCTGGGAACCCACAACCGGGAAACACCCTGTAACAGCACTAGGGTGTGTGCAGCATCCGCCGGCCCTCAGCCGCAAAAGTGGCCTCTCCAAGTCTGGAATGGCACAGACATGACTAAGTTGGCACCTGCCTGCCCCCGCAGGCATTCCCTCCCCCGGCCGACTGGCGTGTAATCAGACCACACTCCATCCCAGGCTGCCTTCCTCCCGAGGCAGTCCAGTCTACACCCAGAAGCTCCCCGGTTGAGCCGAAACGAGTGTCACAGACCACTCCACAGCCCAGAGGCGACCATGACTGGGGTGTCAGGTGGCGACACACAGAGCAGCCCCAGCCTCTTCCCCAAGGAGTCCCTCCTAAGAGGTATGGGTTTTCAGTGAGCTTTTCCCCACCTGGATACCTGCGTCCATGGTGTTCCAGGAGGTGGGGTGTGGACGGGAGGGATCCCTGCTGTGCCTGGCCTGCTGGACTCATGGGAAGGGAGCCCCAGCGCGCTCCCAGATGAAGCCCAGGATCCTCTCTGCTTTCCCTGGCCTGGGCTCAGATACCCCCCTTCCAAGCACCCTTGTGGGGAAGCAGCCTCGAGGTCCCTCCTGTCACAGCCATGCTCCTGGGGGTGGTACGTGCTGACCCTCCTGCCCTTGGGCCAGTGTACTGGCTGCCTCTGGGCACCCCGTCCTGTGGCTCTTCCTAGGGCACAGTGGGCTCTTTGATGCCGATGTGCGCCCCTTCGGGAGTCTTCCAGTGCAAGCCTATGACCCTCAAATCCATGCCCCCTCCCCAGGTCAGCTGGACACAGGCCTCATCAGGGGACGGCACCTGAAGCCTGGGCTTCGTCATGCCTTCCCTTCCCACGCGCTTTCAGAGCCAGCCCCGTGGCTGGCACACAGAAGGAGCTCCGACTGGTGTGACACGGATTTGTCGTGGTGTGGGCGCCCCGGACACCCCCAAGTCAGTTATGTGCCGACCCAGTGCTCCTCCTGCCCCTCCCCAGAGAGCAGCACGCTTTCTCCTGAATTCAAGAACCCCCTAAATCAGTGGTTATGAACTATCCCAAACAAGTTACCCATCCAGAAAAGCGATGGTTGTCCTTGTTCCCAAAGGCTGCATCCAGCACTGCCCCCATAATGCAGAACCCCCAACACCGCGCAGCACGCGTGCAGAGCCATCCAGCCGGGCCTCCCCTCTGTCCTGCAGCCTCCTTCCTCCAGGCCGGCCCGGGGGCCCCACTCGCAATCCCAGAGCCAAAACCTCCATGAAAGCCATGTCCTGCCAGGGGCTGCGAATCCCTAGGCGGACCCCTCCCCCTGCCACGCGTCCAGGCTTGGGTGCAGCCTGGTCCCGGGCAGGACCCCGCGTCCCTCCAGCCAGCCGCCTCGGACGAAGCTGCTTCCCTTGGTCAGCATCTCGACGCCAGGGGGCACGTCCCGTCAAGGCTGCGGACGCGAGCGACCCAAAGCCGTTCCGTGCGGAGAGTTCAGAACACCTCTCACGCTCCAGTCACGGCAGCGAGAGGAGAGTCTGGGATGTGGACACTCTTTGGCCCAGTAATTCCACTTTCGGACGTACAGCCAGGAACACGGTAAGAAATACAGAAAAAGCTTCAGGCAGGAAGACGTCCTTCATAGAATCACTCCAGACACAATGGCAACACTCAGGATTATCAACAATAAAAGAGAATTAACTGATTTGTAGTTTATTCTGAGGAGGACTATTATTCAAACATTAAAAAGTATCTTTAATGACTTGGGCAGGTCATTAAGTGAAAAAGCAAAAGACAAACACTGTGTACACGGAACAAGGGAAAAATTCTTTTAAAAGAACAGTAGGTTTTTTCCTAGATGATGATTCTACGGGTTACTTGAGAGACGCTGCTTTGATAAATATCTCTACCTTCAAAACCTTCAGTGTTTTCGGCTCAGCCAACAGGGACTGGCCACCTCATACCGTTTCTGCAATAAAAGGGCTGGAAGCAGCCCTTCGCTGAGCCCCCAGCAGCCACGAGCCGGACCCTGGGAACGGGCCCCCCCACGAAGGGAGGGCTCAGCCTGGGAGTGGAAATGTGCAAAGGGCTTCGTTAACTGTTATTTTTCAAAACATGTTAAAAAGTAAAGGGGGACAGCAGCAATGAGGGGTGCACATGGTATATGGGTTCCGGTAAGGGGGGCTACAGTTGGCAGGAGGGTCTCCTGCTTCTGGACTGCATCCCCGCCCCCGGTGTGTTCCGGAGAAGGCTGCCGAGTCCCGCGGGCGCACACGGGTGGCAGGGCCTCTCCGGCGGCCCTCAGCCCGCCTGCTCAAGGGTCACCATGCTGCGCCACGTCAGCCTTCTAGAACATTAGGGTTTGCGCTTTCACCGTCTACTCTCCCAGCATATCAGGCCTGGGAGGTTGACTTCTCCTGGCTATTTTGCTCCTCTCCCATGTTGATTTAGCCCGCCGACCTGTTTTTTGAATTTCACATCTCAGTGGTAATAATCGAGGGGCCGGAGGAAGCGTGGACCCAGAGGGGCAGCCAGGGCCACCTCCCCTGTGCCTGCACTGTGACAGCCTTCTGACCCTAGAGCTGTTTTCCCGCTCCCTGTTAGGAAGAGACGGGCAGGGTAAAATTAGCTTCTGAAGACAACATATCCACTTAACCTGGTAATCTGCATGCCGGTGGCCCATTCCAGCGGCTCGCCAGCCCAAGCGCAGGTTGGGACATTCATGGTCACGTGGGATGGCCACAGCCCATAACAGGTGCAAAGGATTCAACTTTCACACAGAGGAAGGCGTGAAGGAGCTGCACTGAATGTTCCAGGTTGACTCTTCAAGCCGTCGAGCCAGCCTCCCTTACCCCTCTGCCCTCCGTCCCGAGAACTTCAAGGGCTGCCCTGGCTCCAAGTCCCCAGCACTAACGATGACAATAAACGCAGAATTCCCAGAGCAGCACCTCCTGCGTGCTCACAGTCGCCAGTGCCCACCCCACACGTGACCCCTAACTTTCCACTCCTCTCCACCTACCCCCGGAGAGCTGGTGGATGGACCTTCCTGAGGCTCCCCCAGGGTCAGCTGGGCTCCGACCCTCTCTGCCTCCTTAAAAGCAATGCTCAAGCCTCCTGGGGAACCCCCAATGGCTCCTGCCTTCCAAATCTGGGCTCGGGCCAAGGGCACTCACATTGCGGGGTCAGAGCCCTCAGAAGGCCCTAAAAGCTACTGAGTTCCCACTTAAGAGTTTGGGCCTGGGGAGGACGAGCAGGCTGATCTCGCAGGACAGGGCTGTCCTAAATATGGAGATTCTCACACTATACCCAGCCCATGATGCCTGAGAAGTCCAGCCAGACACCGGGCTTCAGCAGGGAAGGAGGCTTTTGGTTTTGCCGCGTCTGTGTCTGGAGGAATGGGCTAACTAGCTTGTCAAGACGAGGCCCCCTGAGCCATACCTGCCACTCATGGCAGGGACACAGAGTGTGTGCGAGGGGTGCTCGAGGGAAGGGGTGACCCAGGCAGCCTGGACCTGGAGGCCAGGCTGTGTGGGGGAGGTGACATTGCACCGACTTATCTCTAGAGGGTCCAGGTGAATGAGGCCACCGCTGTGTCCCCTCCTGAAGGACCGATGCCCATCATTTTTGCGACGTGAGGGCAGACAGATGAGACACCTGGCAAGGAGTCCCAGCCCTGTCACCTACGGACAGTACGGCCCCACCCACCTGTCAGCCCCCCCCCCCCGTTTCCTCAAACCACGCTCAGGACGACTACTGGTGTCTTCGGGGGAGGCGGGGTCTAGTAAGAGCTCACGGCAAAGGCAGCGTGCCTTCCTCCAGGCGTGGTCCGTGTCTGCAGCCCTTCCTCGTCCTCACGCCCTGTAGTGCAAAGTGAGCTGGGAAATGCCCACGGAGGGGCCAGCCCCCCACACTGTCAGACGCACCCCTGCTTTGCCGCACGCCTCACAGGCTGTTGCCAACCTCCGAACAATCGGGACAAAATAAGGAACGTTCATCCCGACAAGAGCCGGCCGCTTACTGGCCCTCAGCTTCGGGTGGATGGTGCACTTAACAACCAGACTCAGAATCAGGACCGGGGTTCGCTCGGGAAGTTAGTCTTGAACTTCGGCATCCCCCAGGCCCCTCCGTCTGCCGTCCGGCAGTGCCCCGCTCACTACACCCTCCACCAGGGAGCAGAGCAAGGAACAGAGCAAGGAAGGCAGGTGGGAACCCGCCAGGGACCCCAAGTGTGTTCCTGGTTAGCGGCTCCCCCCGAGGCCCAACACTGGAGGCAGCGGAAATAAAGGACAAGGATCAGGCTGGGAAACTGTTCTTTTCCTCATTAGCACGCATAATTGAGAGTTGGCTGTGAAGGAGGAAAATGGATATTTAAAAGTGACTAATCTCAAACACAGGTCTCGGCCCTGCTTGGTTACTGGCTTACGGTAAATACCAAACTTTGCTATCACATTGCCACCTGGTGAAACTATACGATCAGACTGAGTTACACGTTTATCTGCATCAAACTAGGGTTTAGACCAGCAAATGTGATACCGTGAACAGATGGCCATTAGATCAAAACACACCTACTCCAAGGGGCCCGTTCACAAAAGGGTCTCACACGCACCTAAGTGATGAGTGCACAGCAGCAATTCATTGTGGAGTATCACAAAACACCCTTTCTTCCAAAGTTATAATTGATCACTGTAAAGTTACTTCACCTCTGTCCCCAAGAGAGCAGGTGGTTTTGATGAAAGTTAGAATATACTGGGAAATAAAAATGCAGAGAAAGCAGATATAGGTACAGAGCTCCTTCCTTCCTACTCGGAAAAGGACATTACAATACAAGCAGGATATATGTTAATTTACGAACATAAGTTCTGATTTTCTGCGGGAAGGTTGACACTCTGCCAAGCAGAGCTGAAAGGCCACTTCTGCTCACATGTGATAGGAGCAAAAAAAATTTTCTATCACCTTGGCAGATTTTAATTGCCTGGTACCAATCACTAATGGACTAGTCTGCTACACCATCTGATTTATACTGGAATCGTTTCTTTATTTAAAATCCGATAGGAGCCATTTTTAAGAAGAGCTGAGTCTGTGAACACAATGGCCTGTGATTTTTACCCATCTCTAATATTAATTAGGGATCCACAGGTAACTTCCTGAACTGTAATTTCTTCTTTTGCTCGCTGCCCCAGAATTCAGTGTGGAGTTAAGTGAGAAGGAAGAAACCCCCTTTCGAGGCTCCTTCCCTACGAGCACACCAGCTAATATCCTTACGCCCATTATATTGATGCAACTGAGTCAGTGGGACAGCACGAATTAGAGCTTCAACCTGAAGACAGAGACCAAGGACTTTCATTGGTTTTCGAGGATGTCAGGGAGAGAAAGGAAAAAGGCATGAGAACCTTGCAAAATTAAAAGAGAACTTAAAATGGAGAAGAACGAGAAATCAATCATCCTTCTACAAACCTGGGAAACCACAGGTATATGTCACTACCACTGGATGGTATGTTAATAAACTGCGCACGTGTTCTCTTGGTCCACAAATTAAAAAGCTCACCATCGCCAACAAGGGCATGCCCCGTGCCACGCGCGGGAATGTCATATGCTTTTCGCACCTGCCTCCGCACTGAGGAAGGAAGGACACCGCACTCTGGTGGTCTGATGAGTCTGGCCTAGAGACCCAACATCAGGAAACCAGGCCCGAAACACTGGGTTCCAACCTGGTGTTATTGACCAAAACCGGAAAAGACAGGGTCAGGTTTGTGCTGAGGGATGACACTGGGAGATCAGAAGGGGAGACCTGGGCACAAACTCTCTTCAAATGGCTGATATCAGCATGAGGAAGGTGACTCAGCCCAAGCACCTGTCCGTGCTCGCGCTACCTGCCACGAACAAGAGCCATCACGAAGAACCAGAAGCGACTGTCTCCCCATCCAGGGGACATGGTGTGCCCCTGCAGTTCCCAGCCATGTCTTCTGTTACAGAGGGAACATCCCCAAATAGGGGCGCTGGGACACACAAGTGAGTGAGGATGGAGAGAAAGGGCTTTCTAGGCTCCGCACCCCACCCAGGGCTCACGTCTCAGAAGTGCATCCCCACTTTCAAATCTAGTGTCTTATTCTCACAAAGGCATAGGATGAAAGAGGAGAAATGGGAACTTGAACTTGGGGGGGTGACGTCATCAGACACACAGACTTGGAGATGCCAGGGACAGGCTGACTCGTAGCAGAAAGTCAGGGGAGTTCTTATCCTTGAGTACACTGTGGCCAAGCATGAGCCCCCGGGCCCTACATAAGCATTTCTGCACCTGGAGGGACGCTTAACACGAGATCACAAACACCCGAGAAACAATGGTGACAACCCCAGGCACAGCCACAGTGCCGAGACCGAGAGCAGCATTGTCTCATCACAGTGATGGGGTTTGTGTCTGCTGTTATCAGTAAATTCTCATAACCGCTCTCCTGGATGCTTTTTAAAAATGTTTACCTAGGCAGAGGCAGAGAGAGAGTGTGTGTCCGACTTGGAGTTTAGGCAATTATTTGTGATGATCTTCTGTTTTCATCACGAGCTATAACTTTCTAAAAATCCATATGAGTACAAATGTACCAAAATATAGTACTCGTTTTATTTCTGGTGATGACACTGTGAGAAGAATATACTTCACACGGTGAAGGAAGATAATTTCTTGGCCCAGGAGATTTTGATGCGAGCAGCTACTGTTGCACAGAAAACCGAGTCAGCCCCGCGCCACTGCATCTGCTCCACACACACCCCCCTCCGCCGCCACCTCCCCTCCGCCCTCACCCCTCCCGGCCTGCAAATCTGATGAATGAGTAAGCTTGGAAATGGTAGCTGCTGTATAAAATTCTCCTTTTACAATTACTTACAGAAATAAATGACATTTCTTCCCATCAAATAAAACAAAGACTCCAAATCATCTTCTGCTTCTTTTTGTGTCAAAACAGCTTTGCCATCATCCCCCCTGCCCTCCCTGAGCCTAGCACGCGGTGTGGAGTGTGACACTCCGAGCACACGCAGTGTGTCCCGATGTCAGCAGGAGAAGACGCCGCACAGAACATCTGAACAATCACACACCAGCACCACTAGGCAAGAGAGAAGGTGCCGCCAGCTCTGTGTGCACACGTGCGTGTTCATGTATGATCATGTGAATGTGCACAGGTGTGACCATCCATGTGTGCAGGTGTGAACATGTGCAGGTGTGCGTGCAGGTACTCATTCATGTGTGTGCGTGTGAACTGTGCATGTGTGCGTGTGTGCAAACTGTGCATGTGTGTGCACGTGTGTGCGTGCATGTCTATGTGTGCACATGTGTGAATGTGCAGCTCACGCGGGTGTGCACATGCATGTATTCATGTGTGTACATGTAGATGTGTGAACTGTGTACGTGTACATGTGTGCATGTGTGTGCGTTCGTGTGAACATGTGTGGGTGTGCGCGTGGATTCCTGTGTGCGTGTGTGTGAACTGTGCAGGTGTGGGCATGCATGTGAGTGTGTGCATATGTGAATGAATAGAAAAATAAAAAAATACATAGACCTCATTATTCCCAAAATGGGAACCAACCAGATTTTCTGGTTAGATTTCACTTTTTTTAAAAAAAAATTAAATCTTGTTAATATTTTTTGTCATAAAATGTGCCTTCTGGATGCCAATGTGTCCCCAAAGATGTGCTGTCATCTTCAGCAACAGGAGATTCTGTGCATTCTAATGCAAGTGGACATAAGGCGATGTATACGGTCCCTGTTAGAGTTTAATCTGACACCAACAATGTGTGCCCTGCTGCTTTACAATGTAAATATACACATATTGTCTGAAAAAATATTTTCATCTCAAATTGTAATTACACAATGAGGCACAAACATCTTATCTTTGGCAAACTAGATAAAAATTATATTTCTCAAATTGCAGCCCAACATTTTTAAAAACATCTTTGTTTCTTTCAAGAAAACAAGATTTTCTCCATTCAACAGTCATTTTAAGAATGGTGAGAAGTGACAGCTGTATTTGTTTTTTAATGGGTAAATGTAGAAAAGTTCCAAATTCCCTCGAGTCTTCATAACACTAGCTCTGAGCAATTAGGTTTGTACCCCCCCCCCCCCCGCCTGCATCTGAATCTCCATCCCAATTACACAGAACAGAAAGGCGTTCTCCTGCAACATCCTGTTTTCTATTCCATCACAGGTGAATGCGCCAGAAAAATGCCCCCTCATGATCCTTGTTCCTCAGATGGATGAACAGAAGTGTGGGTGCCTCGCCGGCCAGAAGGCCTGAACCAACAGGAGAAGAAAGACTTTCCCCGGAACACGACTTGCTTTCTAAAAGTCAGCTTTACACTGAGCTACAAAGTCTAGCAGGTTACTCAAAATACCCGTCCATACAAGGTAACGAGCAGCCATCCGTGTCTGTTCCTACCTGATAACAAAATATCCTGATATAAGGTGGAAGACCTGATGCTCCCCTTTTCCCCCACCCCACCCCTGATTTAAATATCTGGAATCATTCGGATATGGGCATTTATGTAATAGGCTAGACGACTCAATGTTGTCATATTTAACTCCCTTGGATTTTAAAAAATACTGTCTAGATCGGAGGAAGACGGTGATCCTAGAAAACACAGTGTGTGCATTCAGCATTTTAGTCTGAAAACACATTGAATAATCCACATTCACATAGCTGAATTGACAAGGACATTATGGGACACCCAGCCTAACTGATGGTGTCTCTTGTTGGACACTCCGATATTTCCTCTAAACGTCGAGTCATGTGTCTAGAACACAGTGAAAAGGAATGACTTTCAATTTTTTAAAAATGTGAAATAGCACCAACTACTTAGATAAAATGCCTTTTTTGACAACTAAGGATGGAAAGTGACTTTTTAGGCAAAGGAAAAAAAAAAAACAGGCAAAAAGCTGACCATTTAGAATTACAGGGAAATGAGGAAAACAGGGGTTCTCCTCCCTCCCTTCGAGTCTTTGAGACGAGGTTCTAGAGGCATCGTGAGACCACCCTCGGGTTTCACCAGCCGAAGCTGCCCCTTGCCAGCCACCCGCCAGAGAGGAGAAGAGAGCCCCAGCCCCTCCGCACCCCGTCAGTCCCTCAGAAGGGAGAGCGTGGGGTTAGCAGACGTCTGCGTGGGGACAATGGTGCCCTGCACTGGCATGGCTGGGCCCCGTTCTCATCTCAGAGAATCCCGTGCCCTTGCCCTTCCCTCTGATGAACGACACACATGTACACGCAGGCATTCTCATTAGGGCTCCACCACCAAAGGCACAGAGATGAATCAGTCCAGGTCCCTCCCCGCTCTGCCCTGTCGAGATGATTCCATTGAAATGTTCATTTTCATCCCTGCCGGCAACATTAGAATGGAAGGTATTTAACCTGTTTCCATTACTTATACAAATCACCATTACGGGGCAGGACAGATGTTCGAATCACGGCACGTAACTGACTTCCATACAGTCTTCACAGGACACGCGGGGGACGGAACACCGCCAGGTCATATTATCCAGGATCAGTGACGTTCTCTCTCTTACCAGATTCATTAACTTCGCACATCAGCATGGCACTTGCTTTCTTCATGGAAATTCCCAGGCTAGTTGGGCTCATTTAATTTGGAGAAGGAAGCCTTTCTCGGGGATGATGTTTTGATCAGGTGCACTAAGAGAGTGGGGAGGAGCGCGGGCTCGGGCAGGAGGTGGGGAGAAACAAGAGTGGGGAGAGGAAACAACCTTGTCGAAAATGTTACCTTTCCAACATGAATGATGAAAGAGAAGTCAGTAAAGACGCCGGTACTCAAAGATGGCTGTCACTTCACATAGACACTGGCACAACTCACCTAGACAGGTGACACTTTGGTGGAGCAAAAATCCCGCTGCATTATTGAGCAAACCAGGGATGGGGGCGCAGGCAGATTGCAGGCCCGGGATGCCTGGGGCACCCGGAGAAGTGAGTTCAGCGGGTGAATGGATTTCACTCTTCATTTGCATCTTTCAGTGGAGCTGGAGACAGTCTCCCGGCTAAAAGGATGGAACAGGCACCGGAGGCCCAGTCTAGGCACAAGCCCGGCACCTTCTTCACGTTGTTTCTCTCTGGGATCCGAGGCAGAGGCTGGGAGAGTGCTCCACATAACCGGGCGGCGGGTGGGGGGCGACTCGGGGCCCCTCAACCAGTTATGACCTTCCTTTTCAGAAATGCAACAAACAACAATTCCTACCCAGTATGAAGACATCTGCGCTTTGATCTCTGGCCAGCGGGGCGTGTGGTGCCGAGTCTGCCCAGCAACCACATCTCTAGGCACCCTGGCTTGCAGGTAGGATCCTTGGAAGAACATACAAACTTCGATCATTTCTAGGCAAAGGTTTGAAAACACAAGATTCGTTCGTGGAGTGGAAAAGATGAAACAATTCTCTCCCAGCCATTCCCACCAGACAGCCTTTCTCGCGAAGAGCTGTTAAAGGAAACTCAACTCCCGACTTCACGGTTTCCGTGATCCTCTCTTCCTCTCTACCTCCGCTGGTTCTGGGGATGCGACCACTTGGAAAGAAATGCTGGGCATGTCAAAATGACTAAGCCAAGGAAAGGGAATCAAGATATTTGGAGGGAGAAGAGAGGCACATAGCATCTAAACTACCCTATGGAGGAGGGTTCCAAAGTGGAGATCGGCAAAGCCAAGTCCCATGTAGGAAAAAGGCTGCTGACCACTAAGTGTTCTCAAATCCTTACAAGGGAGCCCGAAAAGAAAAGGGTGCGCGCGTATGAACACATTCTCTGCGGCAAGGGTGAGAGCCCGCCATGATCACCAGCGGCATTGCCTCCATGACAACACTGAAATCAGGTCCCAAACAGGAATGAAATATACTCTGAGATAATGATCCACCTAGATAGAGAGAGAAAGACTATTCTTGGCCACTGGAAATTTATTTGGGAGGATTAATAATAGACTTTTGTGTTGAAAGACATAATTTGCTTGTTCTTGGGTAAACATTTCCTACCCACAGAATATCTGCTCAAGCAGCAATATGCTTTGGATGAAAACGTCCTTGACTAACAACAGGTAGTATTTACTGAACCCTGTCTCTGGACCAGACACTATCTGAAGTGCCCTGCGTTTACTAACTGTGTTAGGCTCTCCCCAGCAATAAGGGGGGGACGCCCACTCTTCCTATCCGCTTCCGCGTGGGGACACGGGGTATGGGGATTCCGCGAGCTGCACCAAAGCTTGCCAGCACCAGCTCGTGGAGCAGGGATCCCCCCGCCGCCCCCCAAGCTGTCTGTTTCGCGGCTTGACTCCCGACGTGCGCTCACACTGCCGCGCACGGAACCCTTCCTCTCGGGCTGTAAGTGGCATGAGTTTAAAATGAATCCTGTCTTCAGAATATGCTGTTTGTAAAATCAGATCTTTATCTACAGGAAGGTCAGCGAAATTGCTCCTGGGCAGCTCCTCCTGAAAGTTGTGTTCGTCTGGATCAACCGTGACAGGCTCCAGGGACGAGCCTTTCCAAGGACTGCCGTCCACCCGAGGGCCGCAGGGGCTCACTGGACCCCACATCCAGCCCCGACCCAGGCTGGTCCCAGAGGCAGGAAGTCGCATGGTGTGACTGAGGGTTGGGGAGAGGGAAGGGGTGAGTGTTCAGTGGGGACCGGGTTTCCGTTGGGGAGGACGACACTGTTCTGGAGATGGACAGCGAGGACAGCCGCACCAGTGTGGATGCCACTGAACAGAGTTCAAGTGGCAAATCTCACGTTGTGCTCATTTTACGATTATAAAAAAAAAGGGAGGGACCCAAAAAAAAAAGACTCCGTTTGCAGCCATGCCCACCCAGGCCCCATCTCCGCCCACTCCAGGGCCTCCAAACTGAAGAATGGGTCTGCGTTGCCACCTGCCGGCCCTCCGGGGCCCTCCCACCTATGCACAGGTCATCGCAGGCCTAGGGAGCTGCCCTCCCACAGGGCCTGTCACCGCATCCCGGCGGACCTGGGCTCCTGGCAGCTAGCACGAAGCCTTCCCCAAACCTCTGTGCGACAGTGACCGTCTGGAGGGAGGAATCAAAGAAGGAGGACACACTCCGTGTGGCCCGAAGCCAGTCGCCCGATGGAGATGGCCACACGGAGGAAATGGTACACGTTTCCTGGTGGGAGGTGCACCTCACTGCACGGGGGCAGAAATAACTTCGTTCATCGATGTCTAGTAGAAAATGCCCGTTTAAACAACCTTTAAAAAACCAAACCCTGAACCTCCACTGTGTGTGGCAGCGACACGGACCCTCCCCTGTGTCACTCCCACTTCCTCCAAAGTTCCATGCGCCCCAGCGGACTCGGCCGTGC
>RCUC01166346.1:0-7500 GCA_003697995.1 Taxidea taxus jeffersonii | reverse complement strand
CCCCGGGCACACACAGGCCCTATGCTGAGCTCACAGGGACAGCATGCAAAGGACTCTGAATTCTGATTGTTGCCTGGAGGCCTGGGTGTGTATGATCCATAAGTCAATCTACGGCTTTTCAAGTCTTGAGGGCTCCTTCAAGGAGCTGCTGCTTGGCAGACACGGTTCTTACTTGGAAAGAAAATTCGAGAACAGACGAGTGACGATTATCACAGGTAGTTGAGGACAGGGTGAGATCCTACCACAGGATTGCACGTTTACGGTCTGTCCCAGATCTCCAAATGCACGGGGTGTGCATAAGTCCCTCGCCCCTCAGCCACCCCTGCCATGATGGGACAGCGTCTATCACATGTGCTGGGGGGAGGGAGGGACAGTGCTCTGCCCTGTGAGTTCAGGAAACCATAAGGCATGGGGAGCACAGGACCCACTCACTGGAATAAAAACTTTCTCCAGATCTCATTTGACCTCAAGCCAAAAGACCCAAATCTTAAAAATAAAATAAAATAAAAATAAAAAACCACTTTTTAAAATGAAAAGTAATTCCGAATGTACCTAAGAAAAAACAATGTGCGACAGTCAGGCACCCTAACAAAGCATCTTTTAGTAAATATAAGTACTTCATTGGCTTTCGGTTGGGAATTTGTGGCTTTGTGTAAGGGGGGAAATACTAAAATTTCAAAGTATTTCTGCATCTCTTAAGCTTTGATGGCACTTCGTCCAGAAAGGAAGAGGGGGTGAGGTTGGGGAGCAAGGAGCAGATTTATCGATACCCATGGATATTTCATTCCCTACCCCAATATTAAATTTTATGTGGGGAATCTAGGAGTTTAAAAGCTTCACATTTTTGTGTAATAAAAAAGAAATACAATATCCTGTTGCTATGCATAGTGACACTTTATGAAGGAAAGAAAACCATTCTCCTTAGCTATTCTTTGAAATACGACCTACCACGTCATTTAATTTTTGAAAACCCTAAGGTCATGTAACACACTTTCTCTGTCATTTGTAAGTACATTAACTCAGTGGCCATACGACAGTGAAATTATGATAATGGGCTGTGAAAATGGGTCGGGCAGGCACTGCATTTCATGCTAGCTTCAAACAACCATCAGAGCACAGCTCCGGTCAAATATGACAGTAGAAAAGCGCGGAGTTTACTTTTCTTAAAGTGTTTCTACTCACTCAAATACACACGCAAGACGCAAGATGAGCCAAAGGGGTCCCACCTCAGTGGTGAGTGAAGTGCAAGAAAGTTACCCCACTGAGAGATACGTTACTCTTGTAAAACAGCTCTGCCTGAAAATCACAGACGCCGTGGGGAGAGGGAGGTAGAGGGCAAAGCACGGTTCTTTCCAAACCATTTCTCCACTGTGATCCAAGATCTGAACAAACGAGATCACATTCTAAGAACTACCCCACGAAGTGGGGAAAAAAAAGTGTATATATATGTGTGTGTATATATATATATAAAATATATTACTATATAATATGTATTATATATAATAATTATATTATAAATAATATAATTTAAAAATAATAATTTATATATATTTTTTGAAAACAGCAATTTTCACGTATTCACTTAAGCAAACAAACAGAAACCCTTTTCATAACCCTCCTTGTGTGCTCAACTGTCCTGGAAAAGTAAGGAAGAAGAGGAAGGAGATGATTTTGCTGGGCTGGTGGGTCTCTGACTCGAGTGTCATTGAACGGAAGAGTTTGTAACTGAGAACCTCTGTCCCTCGATTTCAAAAAATGGACTTGTGAATACTGTTGAGGAAGGGAAGTTTAAAAAAAAAAGAGACGCTTAAATATACACATCCTCGTGGGCTTATCCGGATTCACTTCGAACGTCCAGCATCCCCCGGGGCTTTGCCTCACAAGGCTGGCTGGTCCCACCGCCCTCGGGAGACCCTGCCCAGGGCACCTCCCAGCGCAGGCGCCACCGTGATCCCCAAGGAACGGACTATGTGCTTATGTATCCGGCGGCAATTCCTTTTGAATAGCCCTTCCTTTCTTTTTCTTTTTTTCCCTCTGTACTAGAAAATAAAATAAAGTAATAATAATGCTAATAATAAAATAAAATCTGTCAGTATAATAGTTCCTGGGAGAACTCTAAGCGAGAGGCTGATGAACAGGGACACGGAAACACCATCCGCATGCAAACGTTAACTGAATGGCAGAGATAATTGCCAGGATAATTATTTTGATAGAAGCCAGTTGAAAGCTTCTGTGGTGTTTTACTATTCCCGTTAAGGGTAAACTATCCATTTTACATATACGCTATTCACGATGACATTTTATTTTCGATTTCTTTTTGGAAAATAATTGTAATGAAAACCAAGGACTTGAAGAGGATAGCGAGCTAGATAAGCTTTGACACGTATTTCGGATTCCTGTACCATAATCCTATCAATGAGTGATACTATGTATTCTCGTAAGGCAACATCGCCAGTGTATAAAATAACACTGCACTTTGCAACAAGAGACGGGAACACAAAGGATAGTTGGGACCCTCCTGTGGTCAGCATCAGCACCAGCTCCCTGAAGCTCTAGAGGTGACTGACAATGGAATTTACTGTAGTAGAACTACAGTAGCCTTGAGCAAAGATACAATTATAGCTGAAAAGCATCTTAGGTTCCTGACTGTTGCTGGCATCACGATATAAATCAACAGTTGCTTCTTCGCTTTTCCTCTGCAGCCCCTCCCCTCCAAACTCAAGACACAGACTCCTCCAGAATCAAAAACTTGGTAAAAGGTCATTTTGTTTTCCACTAAGCCATTAAAACGGCGCAGCTAGATCTGACACACATATGCAAATCAGCTCAGAAAAGCACTGATTTTCCTTCACACTGAATTACTGCATCTGTATGAATATCGATACAAACACCACAACTATCACACACACACACACACACACACACACACACACAATCTCTATGTTGCAAGATGCAAACAAGAAACACAGACAAACTGAATGCAGTTACAGTTTCTTAGTCCTGTAACTCTAGCAAACCATGCCCTCAGTGGAAAAATACCTATTTCAACTCATTTAAGAGTTAGGAATGCTAACATTTGCTGGCAAGGAAAAGGACTTGTAAAATATACAATGTGGCACCAGAAGAATATATTATTGATAACTTACTTATATGGGCATTTAACACAAAACAGAAGTGTATACCTCTCTAAGAGGTCCAGAAAGAACAAGCCGGGTTGAGGGGGAAAAGGCAGTAACACGAATGGAAATGCCGGCTGGTCCTACCCTTACAGCACCTTCTAGTCCTCCGAAAGGCATCTTAAGTCAAAGTGATAGAAGATGAATCTGACAGTGGCGCAGAAGTAGTATTACTTGGGTAGATTACACTGCTGTTGAAAAACTGCTTGTTCTTTGTTTTTTTTTTAAGATAGGACTCCCAGTCCCATATTTATGCAAATATTTAATGAACTTGTGTATTGAACAGAATGGAGCGTCCTCTCACCTTATTTCAACCGTCGTTATCACTGGGAAGCCCTGACCGATATCCAGAACTACCCTGAGTCTCCACCTCCTAGTCTGTGAAAAAGGCAGAGGTGAAGCAGATGACCCTTAAGACTCATTCCACCTGAAAACGTTCTTCAAGTCTTCTGAGGGCCAGAAGAAGCAACTCGCGGGGCAGAGACAATGAGTAAGAAGACGGTGATGAAGACGGTGGGGAAGAGTGATGCGCTGAACCAGCGGGAGGAAGGGTGCTGGCCACACCTTGCAGAAAGAGCTTCTGCTTCCCAGAAAGAGGAGGGGGCATAGGAGGACTTCTCAAAGGGAAAACATTGAGCTGCCCTAAGCAGTCAAAAGGGATCACCAAAGGCAGCAAAGGGTAGTAATGATGCCAAAAGCGAGCAGCATGAACAGAGGCCTGGCTGTCGGGAAGCCTATGACCCTTGGGAACTGAGAAAAGGCCTTGCTTCCACCAAAGTGTGAAGACTGCATCTACTTTCCTTCCAACAGGGTGAGTCTTGAGGCCAAGAGATGGGCCTAATCCAGCGTACTGCTCTCTTGGGCTCAACAAGCCTACAAGTTACGTGTGCCATAGCTTGCAGGCCATAGCTCGCAGGCCACCTGTAACAGTGTCTAGCACATGGCACACACCCAGTAAGATTGGCCGAATGGATAAAAGAACATAGAAAAGCATACTATTGTCTTTAGTCCGACTCAATATCGTGCCGTACAATGTTCTTACCTGACGTCATCATCTCTACCTTTTCTTTCTTTCTTTTTTTTTTAATAGTACAACAAAAGGGGAATGTAGATAGTGGCCAGAATCTCCTTGGCAAACTTGCAGAGACCACACAGATGCTTTCTGAGAAATCAGGGGGGTTTGTTAGTTTAGTGCAAGTTCTCTCTAAAACACGAAAGCCTTAGAGACCCAGTGCTGTGTCTCTCGGCTGGGTGGGAAGCCACCATCTCCTTGGGACCAGAGCCTCACCCTGAACCCTGAAATAATGCAAGGCACACACACACACACCCCGAGGACACACATTCAAGGGCTTTGTTCCAATGGCCAAATCCCACATGAGCTGGAGCCACTCATTTGCTTGTTTATTACACATCACTGTTAAGCTGATGCGGAAAATCACCCTCTATGGAAACTAACATGTTCCCCCACATCAAAACTCCTATTTGAGTTCAAGCCCTCCAAAAGCATGGCTTTTCTTCTCAGCCAGTGATCCCCCAGCACTGAAACGCTGCAGCTGTGAGACATGCACGATGATTTCCTCTTACCAGTTACAGTTAAGAAGTGAATACATTATGTAACTATGAAATGAGAAATTATGTTTTCAACGAAGTAGAAAGAACCAGACGTCTTGAAGAAAGCCACAACAGGACTCCCAGCCTTCTGGGAGGTGGGAAGGCACCCATGGGCTGGGGCAGCCCCCCCTGCTGGCAGCACCGCATGCTCTGCGTGGCCCCCTGGGAGAACTAAGGTGTCTTCACCTCCGGATGTCTGCCTGTGCTTGAGTTTATGGTAATGGCTGTGCGGGTCAGGCCCCGTATTAAAGACGCCAGTATGAGCTGACAACTATTCCAACATTCTTTACAGAACATCTTTCTACAGAGATGACTGCTGTCCTTCAAAGGAATCACCTAGGAGGACATAAATTTGTTCCAATGATGCTGCCATCAATCAAAGCGTTTTTGGAACTTCTCTTTTGGCAGATTAGTCAGCTCATCTCTTAGGAGACAGAGTTTCTTCCTTACAGTCATAGAATCTGCTGCCCTTTCCTCTCTCCTGTCTTCCCACCTTTCTACTCAGCCCCCGCAGTAAGCATCAGACCAATACTCAGGTTCTTCTTTTCCAACCACACTGCAGACCCATCCTCCCCTGCCTCCTTGAGATCAGGTGCAGCCAAGGAAATGTGAGCAGAAGCGATACTATGCCCCTTCCAGGGAGCCCCGAGAGCTGGTGTGCGTGCCCCCCGACACACCCGGCATGGCGACCAGCGGCGGTCTAGCTGGTAGCAGCACATCAGCTGAGAGCCTGAGTGGGGTCAATGTGCCACCTCTGCAGAGAGGGGCGTGCAGCTGAATGGGAAAGGCAGCTCAGCTACGTGAAGCCGTGGGGATGCGGGGGCTGTTTGCTACTGCACACCCATTCTGCCCAACACAGTCCTCTAGCTCCTTCGGACCCCACACTTTCGAGCAGGGTGTAACAGCCATCACCTTAGCAACTCAGCAGGCGAAGGAGCTCCAGGAAGGAGTCTTTCGGGGACAGCTGGAAAACGAGGTCAGAGAGAGAGAGAGAGGAACTGCAGACCCAGACCGAGACTGGCAGCCAGGAGACAGAAGCACACTTTCAGTAGACTGGGTGATTTTAATCCATTACATTTGACATCGGAGGTACTATAGAGACAGTAAGTATAAAACTAGGAGGCGACCTGAAGCCAATCTGCCTGTGGGTCACTCCAAACTTGGGACATGAAGGCTTCCCTAGGCATGGGCATGTACTATGGCTGTACATTAGTGTCTGGCACCTGGGCATTCAGCGAGTGCATACTGTTTCAGGCCAATGCCAAATGATGGTGCCCTGGCGGCAAACTTCTCAGCATCCATGGGCATGCCCAGGGAGAGTGGGGGTGCTGTCAACCCCCACCCCACTATTTCCTCTGCAAACTCTGGTCATAGGGGAATCAGCAGCTGGCTTGTGCCTCTCCATCTCAGCACAGATGATGGGAACCCTAGGCGTCACGGTGAGGCATGAGAAAATGGCAGGAAGAGATGACTCTGTCCACGGACCCAGAGATTCTGCCCACGCTCTGCATATTCTAACGCCGCTGACTGAGCTGGGTGGTTCGGCAGCAGGTTACTCACCGCAGAGACACACAATGAAGAGGCAGCCTTTGTCTTCACAGAACTGGAAAGTGGGATGTGAGAAGGACACCTTCAACTCGTTTTCATGCACGACAAAATGCTGGGAGCACTCTCCCAGAGATGCACACCCAGTGCTAGGGAAACGGCAAGGGTAAGGAAGAAAGCCTTACCCTGTCCAAGAAGGTATGAACAAACGGTTATTGCTGAAGCAAATTCATACCTTCGTGAGCAACGCCAAGGACACAGGAGAAGCAGCAGGCTAAGAAGCTGGGCTAGGACACAGCAGGACCCCTCCAAGGCCCATGCTCACTCACACACCCCTGCAGCCTTCTACACACAGGTCAGCTGGTGTGAGGCCCGAGGGGCACGAGCATCAATAAGAGGCTCACACAGAGCCCGTGATGTTGCACACGTGGTAAGTGGACATTGATGACACCTTTCTGGAAAGCAATTTGACAATGAAAACAACACAGACTCCCTGACCCCACAACGTGCCCACTGGAGAGCATATCCTCTGAAATAAGTCAATATCCAGCAGCACGGTTTATGGTGGTCTCCAAGCAGAAGCAGCCAGAATATCCACCAATAAGCTCAAAGCTGCACAACTGGGGGGCAGCCATCCCTCCAAAAGCATACAGCCTAAAAACAGACTGAGATGTCTCCCTGAGTGATGATCATGATGGATTTTTAAGTGAGAAAATCAAACCACACAAATGGATTCTACTTTTCAGAGAATAAAGATAACCCCACATGGAGGACACGTGTTTTCACACAGATGTATGAGGAGTGGAGAGGAAGGCAAGGAAAAAAGAACCAAGCTGTTTTCATGGGTTACCTTTGTAGGATGGGAGATGGAAAGGGAGACAGGGGAAAAGATTGATAACTTTCTTTAGCCATTTTTATTATAAATGCTAATTACTTTATACACCTTTACTCTATTACTTAAAATAAGCATGTGCTTCTTTAAAATTTAAAAAATAAAGTAAGAACATGTGAATTAGCTGTAGCTGAAACTAACATCATCACTGTTACTGTCACCATCACCATCACCACCACCACCATCAACCACCATCACCATCACTATCATAACCATCACCACCATCATCACCATCATCACCACCACCACCATCACCATCACTATCATCACCATCAC
>RCUC01166345.1:0-49684 GCA_003697995.1 Taxidea taxus jeffersonii | reverse complement strand
AAAAGGAAGATACCAGAGAATCCCTTTCTGGAGAAATAAAATCCCTCTTTCTGGGGAAATAGAAGAACTAAAGTCTAACCAAGCTGAAATTTTTAAAAGCTATCAATGAGGAACATTTAAAAATGGAGACTCTTACTCCTAGGATAAGTGAGGCAGAATTAGTGATATAGAGAATTAGTGATATAGAAGACCAAATGATGGAGAATAAAAAAACTGAGAAAAAGAGAGACAAACAACAACTGGCCCATGAGGGGATAATTCGAGAGATAAGTGATACCATAAGACAAATCAATATTAGAATAATTGGGATCCCAGAAGAAGAAGAGAGGAGCAGAAGGTATATTGGAGCAAATTATAGCAGAGAATTTCCTTAATTTGGCGAAGGGAACAAGCATCAAAATCCAGGAGACACAGAGTACCCCCTCAAAGATCAATAAAAATATAGGCCCACACCCCATCATCTAATAGTAAAGCTTAGAAGTCTCAGTGACAAAGAAAATCCTGAAAACAGCTTGAGACAAGAGGTCTGTAACATAAAATGGTAGAAATATAAGATTGGCAGCAGACCTATCCACAGAGACCTGGCAGACCAGAAAGGACTAGCATGATATATTCAAAGCACTAAATGAGAAAAATATGCAACCAAGAATACTATATCCACCTAGGCTGGCATTGAAAATAGAAGAGATAAAAAGGTTCCAGGACAAATAAGAACTAAAGGACAGTAACAGTCACCTTACAGGCAATATAAAACGGCACTAAAATCATATCTTTCAATAGTTACTCTGAATGTCAATGAACTAAATGCCCCAATCAAAAGACACAGGGTGCTGTGCCTGGGTGACTCAGTGGGTTAAACATCTGCTCAGGTCATGATCTCAGGGCCCTGGGATTGAGCCCCACATCAGGCTCTCTGCTCAGCAAGAAGCCTGCTTCTCCCTCTCTCTGCCTGCCTCTCTGCCTGCCTCTGCCCACTTGTGATCTCTCTGTCAAATGAATAAATAAAATCTTAAAAAAAAAAAAAAAAGACATAGGGTATCAGAATGGATTAAAAAGAAAAAAAAAAAAAAACAAGACCCATCAATATGCTGTCTGCAAGAAACTCATTTTAGACCCAAAGACCTCTCCAGATTTAAAGTGAGGGGGTAGAAAATAATTTACCATGCTAATGGACATCAAAAGAAAGCTGGGGTGGCAGTCCTTGTATCAGATAAATTAGATTTTAAGGCAAAAACTATAATAAGAGATGAGGAAGGACACTATATCATACTTAAAGGGTCTGTCCAACAAGAAGATCTAACAATTTTAAATATCTATGTCCCTAACATGGGAGCAGCCAATTATATAAACCAATTAATAACAAAAATCAAAGGGGCACCAGTAGGTTAAGCCTCTGCCTTTGGCTCAGGTCATGATATCAGGATCCTAGGATTGAGCCCCACATTGGGCTCTCTGCTCAGCAGGGAGCCTGCTTCCCCCTCTCTCTCTGCCTGACTCTCTACCTACTTGTGATCTCTCGCTGTCTGTCGAATAAATAAAAAGCTTTAAGAAAAACCAAAAATAACAAAATCAAAGAAATACATCTACAATAATACAATAATAATAGAGGGCTTTAACACCCCCCCCCCCAATCACTGAAATGGACAGATCTAACCAAAAGATCAACAAGGAAATAAAGACTTTAAATAACACACTGGACCAGATGGACATCATAGATATATTTAGAACATTCCATCCCAAAGCAATAGAGATTCTTCTCTAGTGCACATGGAACATTCTCCAAAATAGATCACATTCTGGGTCACAAGCAGGTCTCACCCACTACCAAAAGATTGGGAACAATCCCTGCATATTTTCAGACCACAATGCTTTGAAACTAGAACTCAACCACAAGAGGAAAGTTGGAAAGTGTCACCTTCCCGAGGTGGAGATCCTGGTGATTGGAGCCAAAGTGATGGGGGGGAATACCTACTGCTGATCAGTAGAGGTCTAATTCTTACAATAACTTCTTTTATATCTTCAACAAGATCCAATTACAAACAGGATATAGATTTGTGTAGGGTGTGGGCTACATGTGAGATGTCTCACTTGATTGCCTGCAGATAAGTCACAAGTTAAAAACAATGATTATTTCTCAGCTTTAAGTGACAATATCTCTTACCTTTAAATAACAAGAGCAAGTTAAGGATTCTCCACACTTACCAGATCTATCTAAAGGAGGACATGAAAACACTCCAGGGATCCTCCCGTGTTTAATCCAGGCTTTGGCCCAGGAAGACTCTTGCCCTCCATCTCTTGTTGGAGTTTTCTCACAGGATTCGACATGACCCCAGTCACATTGGTGAGGATCTGGGTTGTGTTCCAAAAGGAAAGAACTCAAATACATGGAGGCTAAAGAGCATCCTACTAAAGAATGAATGGGTCAACCAGAAAATTTAAAAATTTAAGAAATCATGGAAACAAATGAAAATGAAAACACAACTGTTCAAAATCTATGGGAGGGGCTCCTGGGTGGCTCAGTGGGTTGAGGCCTCTGCCTTTGGCTCGGGTCATGATCTCAGGGTCCTGGGATCAAGTCCCACATTGGGCTCTCTGCTTGGCAGGGAGCCTGCTTCCTCCCCTCTCTCTCTCTCTGCCTGCCTCTCTGCCTACTTGTGATCTCTGTCAAATAAAATCTTTAAAAAAAAAAATCTATGGGACACAGCAACGATGGTCCTGAGATTAAAGTATATAACAATACAAGACTTTCTCAAGAAACAAGAAAGTTCTCAAATACACAACCTAACCCTACACTTAAAGGAGCTGGATAAAAAACAGCAAAGAAAGTCTAAACCCAGAAGAGAAATAAAGATCAGAGCAGAAATCAATGAAACAGACATCAAAAGAACAGTAGAACAAATCAAGAATACTAGGAGCTAGTTCTTTAAAAGAATTAATAAGATTGATAAACCTCTGGCCAGACTTATCAATAACAAAAGAGAAAGGACCCAAATTAATAAAATCATGAATGAAAGAGGAGAGATCACAACCAAAGAAGTACAAACAATTGTAAAAACATTATGAGCAACTATACACCAGCAAATTTTACAATCTGGAAGAAATGGATGTACTCCTAGAGACATATAAACTACCAAAATGGAGCCAGGAAGAAATAGAAAACCTGAATAGACCCATAACCAGTAAGGAGATTGAAGCAGCCATCAAAAATCTCCCATCAAACAAGAGCCCAGGGCCAGACATCTTGCCAGGGGAATTCTACCAAACATTTAAAGAAGAATTAATACCTATTCTCCTGAAACTGTTCCAAGAAATAGAAATGGAAGGAAAACTTCCAAATTCATTTTATGAGGCCAGCATTACCTTGATCCCAAAATCAAAGACCCCACCAAAAAGGAGAATTACAGATCAATTTCTTTGATGAACACAGATGCAAAAATTCTCACCAAATTACTAGCCAACAGAATCCAACAGTACATTAAAAGGATTATTCACCACGACCAAGTGGGATTTATTCCTGGGTTCCAATATTGGTTCAACATCCACAAAATCAATGTGATACAATACATTAATAAATAAAAGAACAAAAACCATATGATATCCTCAATAGCTGCTGAAAAAACATTTGACAAAGTACAGCATCCTTTCTTGATCAAAACTCTTGACAGTGTAGGGATAGAGCATACATACCTCAATATCATAAAAACCATCTATGAAATACCCACAGTGAATATAGTTCTCAACGGGGGAAAACAGAGCTATTTCCCTAAAGTCAGGAACATGGCAGTGCTGTCCACTATCACCACTGCTATTCAACATAGTACTAGAAGTCCTAGCCTCAGCAATCAGACAACAAAAGAAATAAAAGGCATCCAAATTAGCAAAGAAGTCAAACTCTCACTCTTTGCAAACGATATGATACTTTATGTTGAAAGCCCAAAAGACTCTACTCCAAAACTACTAGAACTCATGCAGGAATTCAGTAAAGTTGGGATATAAAATTAATCCACAGAAGTCAGTTGGATTTCCATACATCAACAACAAGACAGAAGATAGAGAATTTAAGGAGTCAATTCCACTTACAGTTGCACCCAAAACCATAAGATAACTAGGAATAAACCTAACCAAAGAGGCAAAGAATCTGTATCCAAAAAACTATAAAGTATTCATGAAAAATTGAGGAAGACACAAAGAAATGGAAAAACATTCCATGCTTGTGGATTGGAAGAATATTGTGAAAATGTCTATGCTACCTAAAGCAATCTACACAGTTAATGCAACTCCTGTCAAAATACTATCAATTTTTTAAGGAAATGGAACAAATAATCCTAAAATTTATATGGAACCAGGAAGACCTCGAATAGCCAGAGGGGTGTTTAAAAAGAAAGCCAAAGTTGGTGACATCACAATTCCAGATTTCAAGCTCTATTACAAAGCTGTCATCATGAAGACAATGCGGTACTGGCACAAAAACAGACACATAGGTCAATGGAACAGAATAGAGAGCCCAGAAATGGACCCTCAACTCTATGGTCAACTAATCTTTGACAAAGCAGGAAGGAATGTCCAGTGGAAAAAAGACAGTCTCTTCAACAAATGGTGTTGGGAAAATTGGACAGCCACATGCAGAAAAATGAAACTGGACCATTTCTTTATACCACACACAAAAATAGACTCAAAATGGAAGAAATACCTCACTGAGACAGAAATCCATCAAAATCCTTGAGAACACAGGCAGCAACCTCTTCAACCTCAGCTGCAGCAACTTCTTCCTAGAAACATCTCCAAATGCAAGGGAAGCAAGGGCAAAAATGAACTATTGGGACTTCATCAAGAGCAAAAGCTTTTGCACAGCAAAGGAAACAGTCAACAAAACCAAAAGACAACTGACAGAATGGGAGAAGATAATTGCAAATGACATATCAGATAAAGGGCTAGTATCCAAAATCTATAAAGAACTTCTCAAACTCAAGACCCAAAGAATAAATAATCCACTGAGAAATGGGCAGAAGACAGGAACAGACATTTCCACAAAGAACATCCAGATGGCCAACAGACACATGAAAAAGCGCTCCACATCACTGGGCATCAGGGAAATACAAATCAAAACCACAATGAGATACCACCTCACACCAGTCAGAATGGCTAAAATTAACTAGTCAGGAAATGACAGATGCTGACAAGGACGTGGAGAAAGGGGAACCCTCTTACCCTGTTGGTGGGAATGCAAGCTGGTGCAACCACTCTGGAAAACAGCATGGAGGTTCCTCAGAAAGTTGAAAATAGAGCTACCTTATGACCCAGCAATCACACCACTGGGTATTTACCCTAAAGATACAAATGTAGTGATCCAAAGAGGCACGTGCACTCAAGTGTTTATAGCAGCAATGTCCACAATAGCCAAACTATGGAAAGAACCTAGATGTCCATCAACAGAGGATAAAGAAGATGTGGTATATATATATATATATATATACACACACACACACACACACACACACACACACACATATATATATATACACATACAATGAAATACTATGCAGCCATCAAAAGAAATGAAATCTTGTCATTTGTAATGACGTGGATGGAACTAGAGGGTATTATGCTGAGCAAAATAAGTCAGAGAAAGACAATTATCATATGATCTCCCTGATATGAGGAAGTTGAGAGGCAGAGTGGGGGGTTTGGGGGGCAGGAAAGGAAAAAATGAAACAAGGTGGGACTGGGGAGGGAAACAAACTATAAGAGACTCTTAATATCACAAAACAGACTGAGGGGGGCCGAGGGGAGGGGGGTAGGGAGAGGGTGGTGGGGTGATGGACACTGGGGAGGGTATGTGATATGGTGAATGCTGTGAAGTAAGCCAGATGATTCTCAGATCTGTACACCTGGGGCAAATACATTATATGTTAATAAAAATATTTTTTTAAAAAGGTACTATTCACAGATGAGTAAATTGAGGCACCGACAAGTGAACTAACTTGCTCAGATTACATACTAGTAATTGACAGAATAGTCAAGATTTCAAACCAGGCAGTTTAAATCCAGAGTTCAGACCTTTAACCTATGGACTATGGTGCATCTCTGAATGTGGAACAGCAAACCGGATCTGCCCATAATGCGCTCCACAGGTGTAAACTACTGGCATAGCAACTTACATGTGTCAACTAGACTGGGCTCAGAAATGCCCAAGGACTTGGTAAAACTTTTTTTTTTGGGGGGGGGGGCTGGTTGTCATTGAGGACCTGAACAAAATGGCAGAGGAAGGAGAATTCTGAGTCACTTTAATTTTTTTTTTAGACAAAGAGTGCATGCATGCACCTGAGTGGGGCGGAGAAGGGGTGGGCAGAGGGAGAGAACCTCAAGCAGGCTCCACACTCACAGAGGCTACCTTGGGGCTCAATCTCACCACCTGAGATTTTGACCTGAGCCAAAACCAAGAGTCAAGCACTTAACTGACTGAGCCACGTAGGCGCCTCTGAGTCAATTATTTTAAACAGTCAATATAAAATTTTTATTTCTTCCCCTTTTAGTATTTCAAAATATAACTCTACATCTATCAGGCCTACTAGAGATTGGTTTTCTGGTTATTTTCACTATATTTTATGAAGTGTTGGCCTGTGACAGGTGAGAAACAAACTGACCTGACATCCAATTGTATGTCTCAGACTGTCTGGGACACCCAGCCTTATAATTTCTTTGATAAGGTATTACTACCAGAACATTAACCATTTTACTCCTGCCATCCCATTAAGCCCAGGCTCAAAATCTTCTACCTAAAGATCAGAAGATAGCTGTTGGAAGAAATCTTTTCCTTTAATAGTATCAGAAGCCAGCATTCAGGGTCTCAACCAGTCTAAAACTTCCAGCTCTACCCATTCTCAAATTTCAGCAAATACAGACTAAGCAGCTAGCCTTTGCAGGGAGAAATGGAGGAATGGCATTTATAAATACTGACACCAACTCTAAAAAGCATTACCCTGGGATAAATGACCCAGTTTTGGAAAAGCCCAAACAAAGACGATGGCAAATACATATCAAAGAAAATGTCACAGGGAGTGAACCAATGCCCTCATGTTTGTGGAGCCTTGGTCCTTTCAGCACACAGGATCTTGCTATTTAAACATACCGGGCATGATCACCAGTTAGAGCCTTTTTTTTTTTTTAAATATTTTATTTATTTATTTGACAGACAGAGATCACAAGTAGGCAGAGAGGCAGGCATAGAGAGAGAGGGAAGCAGGCTCCCTGCCGAGCAGAGAGCCCGATGTGGGGCTCGATCCCAGGACCCCGAGATCATGACCCGAGCCGAAGGCAGTGGTTAATCCACTGAGCCACCCAGGCGCCCCACCAGTTAGAGCTTTTAACACATCTTCCAACAGGGGGCACTTAACAACCAGGAAAAAGAGGAGAGCTTGACTAAGTTGTGAAACCATAATTGCTTTTGCAAAACTGCTTGGAAAATTTGGGGTTTCCAGGGTGGACACTGCCATTTTAAAGAGGGAATGCTTTACCACAGGGGCAGAGATACAGTGAAACACTTTAGTTGGTGTCTACCCCAAGACACCTGTTCTCAATTTCATACAATCTTCCAGAGAACAGATGAGCCACACCTATCTGCTGACCTGGTTAGAAACAGTCACCAAAGCACTCCTAGGACAAGTCATTCAACATAGTTAAAGAACTGTCATGTTCATAGATGCCTACTATCTCTTGAACCATTTGAGAATTTCACTTTGAGTTTTGCCACCACAAGGGCTCCCTCCTAGTGTCCCTGCTGCTTAGGGACAGACCCAGCCAGGACTTTACCTCCAACAATCAGATACCAGAGATTCAGAAAGGAGAAGGAAGTCAGTGGGTGCAACCCATCTTAGAACATGGCAGCTACTTAGGTTGGTGAGTTTAACATGCAAGAATTGGTGAGGATAAAGACCAACACACCAATTTCAATTCCTGTGCCACATTGACTTATGGTTATTAATGTCACATTTTACCAACTTGTTTATAGTCTCTGAAGGCAAGGGGAAACTTCTGTTACAAAAATTAAGCAAAAGTTACCTGGTTTTGGTGGGACAAGGGGACAGGGAGAGGGCACAATGGGAGTCTAAGCTTAAGATTGCCTAATAACTCTCACTCATCTTTCTTCCTTCTCTTTCCTTCTGTGATATTCAGCAGTTGGGAGAATCCAAATTTGGTTATAAGCTTAGAGGTGTAAATCTGCCTTGATCTTTAAGAATTCATCCAAGCTCTACCTTTGCAGTGTTAGGACAAAGTAGACCCTTAGATTCAGACAGGATTGAGGTTTATCAGAAAGGCATGACAGATAAAGCCTTTAAGATTGTTACTTAGGGAAAAAGTCAAGTTAACAAGGAGATAAAAGCAGCAGCGGGAATATTCAGATAAAGCAAAGGGGTCAGAGAGGTCTGGAGATCTCCACGAAGAGGCACAACTGTCTTGCTAGAACTGAAGTATGCATAGCTGAACAGCCAAACAGAACACAAGGTGAGTAGAGTAAGTTAGTTGCTTGGGATAATAAAGATGTTAACCACTCACTCAAGAAAGAATAGAAGCGATGGATAGGAAGGGGAATCAGATGCTGAAGGAAGCATTTCCACAACCATCCTACCCCCTCTGCATGTAACAGAACTAATATTTGGCTTTGCACCAGACATAGGGTTCAAATCCCAGTACCTCTTATAAGGGAGGCTTCAGGCAGTTAGCATCTGAGCATCACCTATAAAAGGTGGCAACTGTCTAGGACTGAGTAATTGAGATTCACTTAACTGGCAGTTGGCCAGTATGTGCACGCATTCTCCGGTAAGTTAGTAGAAGCAGAAACTGACAGCTGTAATACCTCAGAGGAGGATTTCTGCATCAGTTCTAGTTTGTCAGGTGAGGTACTGATTGCTTCACTGAATCAGCCTGGTAGTCTGTTACATCAATCTAGATTTTACTATTACATAGAATTAAGTGCATACGTGTATTAAGCAGCAGCCCTTAAATGATTTTAGTTTATTAAGACAACCCAGAAAGATCTATTAGAGTTAAGCCACAAAAATGGGAAAAGATGGCAAAATACATTTCAAGTGTTTATGACAGATTTATGCCACATTTTTTATGTCTATTTGGTCATTTAGTCTGAAGCAAATGTGTACATGACTAAGCTCATGACATTCAATCAGTCATCATGCCACAGCAAAAGCTTCCATTCACATAATGGTAGATGCCCCATGTTACCCATGGTTGATGTTTGAGTCAGTGTACCCAGAACTGGGTAAGCAGATAAGACATACAGGAAGTGACAAGTCCCTTAAGATGTCTAGCTTCCTGCTGAGCAAGGTAGGAATGGCATCCCCTTGATTAGGTGTAGTTTTGGCTTAGAGATTGTTTTTTATATGTTACCCAACACTTAACTATAACATGAAGCATTTGATGAAATGTTTGTTCTATCAGTACATTATAGCAAGTCATTGTAAGGGCAGTTTAATTGTATACATAAAGACACCTAACCCAAGATGAACAATTTCCCAGCTTGAGAAACTGAGAAAGTAAACTCTGGGCCTCAGATTTTCCTATGAAATGAAGCCCCTCCGTACCAAAACATGTAAAACTTTCAGAATAGTATGATGTCTTAGCTACTGTTGCTATTATTTCTTGTCCATATCTGCACATGTTTTATATAGTCAGTCATGACCCTGATCTACTGTTCACATAACCATGACCAGGTGCTACATGTTTGAGCAATGAACATTCATATAGACTGAAAATTCTTGATAACCTAAGGAAAAAAAGGGGAACCAGAATCCTCAATATCCACTAAAGTTTAAAGCAAATGGTAAAATGGATTGAGGATTGGCAATAGAATGAATGAATATAAGAGTAGCCCAAAAATGGTAGAAAGTCACGCAAGAGCATAACTGGTAATGGAGAAATGAGAATGTAACCAGGAGAATATACAGAATAACCCAAACAAAAGGGGCCCTATACCATGGATCCAGAATGTTTTAAAGATCTGCTTTAAGTTGACCACAAAAGCAGAATAACTTCCAGTTATGGGTCACACTCAACCTAGCAGGAAGAAATGAACAGACGCTGCATTCATGAACTATTCACTTGGAAGAACACTAAATGGACACAAACTGGCTTCCTCAACTTGGATCTCTAATGTTTTGAATAATACCAACGTTGCCTAGATTGGGGTTCCCATGGCATTTAGTCATCCTACTTAGCTCATCAAGTGATCTGATAAATCTTCCTCACCCCTGAGAGAGGAACCTTTCAAATAAGCATTCAAAACACCCAATTCCCCAGTTCCAACAAATGAGGAGGATGAGAGGAGAACAGGAAAGTAGGCAACAGGCAGCCCTTTAGGAAACTTCCAAACTCCCTTCTAAACAGGTAGGTCTGTTAATTCCAATTTTTAGTAATAAGGAAGTAATAGAGATATGCCAGCTACCCACCAGGCTGCCAAGATTCAAGCAGTTCTTTTAGCATCTGATCATAAATGAAAACAAACCTGTAAAATACATTTCCAAGTTTTCAGGTTGGGAAACTTTAAGGGAAAAGCCCTGTGAATCACAGTTATAATTTAGAGTATCTATTTGAGGAAGCTTTGTTACCAGACAAGATCATTTGCCACTTAATCCTGTAGATTCTTTGGACAGGGAAAGACATTGACTGGACTTCATCTGTTGGCATTACCCAATGGTGACAAACTTGATATTTGACAGCTGGCAGTAGAGCAGGTTAAAAGTGTTGACTCAAGTCAAGTACTGGTCTGTTCCCCCATGCCTAGAGCCTTTGTCTACTGTACTTAAGCATTTACATCAAGACTGGCTCTGTTTCAATAGTCAAGGGCTGTTACCTAAGATTAAGTGTCTAAGAACTGCCTTCATCCTGAGTCAGATCTGTGGCCAGTCTCTTGGATATGGTCTTCCAAAGTAATCTTGTTACATTAGGTCAAGACTGGTTGGCATTTGCAGACTTCTAGACAAATGTTTATTGCTGGAATAGTGGCCAAAGCTTAGCTTGGGAAGAATACTGATGTTCACCTTAAGACTGGGTAGAGGGGGCCACTATTATTCTAGGAGATTTGAGTTTTTCTAAGTATCAAAAGAACAAAGAAAGTGCTGCCTGTGAAAACAACAATTGCCAGTAAAAGCAGGTTAAGGTAACTGGACAAGGTTTTTTAGGTAAAAACTTTTCCAGTTTCTATATGAAGGATTACTTGTCTCTCCAAAGCCTAACTCCTAGTGGCCCACAAGGTGAAGCAAACCACTCTTGTATCACTACTGGATCCTACTTAAAAGCTGGCCCAGCCTATCCTATAAGCTAACTGGTTAAGAACTGAGAAAATGCTTTAATTATTGTACACAGTTTATTGTGCATAATTTAGAAGCTGAGCCAAAGCCACAGACTGTACTTGTTGACTCTTCATTACCTTAATCAAGAAATCCAAAGATGCAGCAGTGAGGACAAAGCACCTGAGCTTCCAGGTGAAATAGAATTATCAACACGGGACAACAAATGGGCTCCCAGCTTCCTTGAATATATAATGGAACAACAAACACATAGAAGCTTAAGGTAGAATTCTTAAGTAGGAAAAACTTTCAGATATTTAGCAACTAAATCAGGGATATTGTATAGTAGTAGTGCCAAGTGTTAAGTTATTCCAAAACACTTTGGTAACTCCAAATCATTTAAGCAGTTTTATAGCATAGCTACCAGCTTAGAGATGCTACCCCCAGCTCTGATTTAACGAGAGCTAATACCTGTAGGTCAACTTCTCCGATGACCTGATTAGGCCTCTGAAGATTTGTTGCAGCTCAAGGATGTCTGGGTTGTCTGCACACAAGATGCTACAAGACATATCTGCGTGTTAGCCATCAACCTGAGGTCTAAATTTTAAAATAGCCTTAGATCTAGAAACACCACAAGCATCCCCCTCCTCCCCACAATGCTGGGAAGCTCTGAAGAATCCACGTGCCTTCTCAACCATTCCACAGATCTCAGTAGTGGCCACCTGGACAATCAACAGCCATGTTGACATTGCTTAGGCTCCCATTTCTCAACTTTGGGGCTGCTGGTGGCTAGCATCACTAAGGGACTTGAAGTCTTAGCAAGTGGATTGCTTTTACCGATTATGAAGTATTTCCTTAATTAGCACACAGTAAAGATACTGACTCTGCTTCTCTTCTATAACTGCTCAGATATTACAGCTTTACATTGTATATACTATTTGAAGTGGTATGCCTCTAAAACAGGAAACCCCAGTTGCTCCTTTCATGATTTAGCCCTCTGTGACCGAGCAGGAAGACATCAAATACAGTTTTTTTGGCTTACATCTACCATCACCACCACCCCCACAATAGCAAGACCTCCCCCAGAGCACCCTATCATTTCTAGGCCTCAGGCTCATGAAAAAGTTGGTTCCAGTTCTGCTCTGGCCTTATTTATGTCAACTGCCCAAAAGCTCCTGAGGGAAGTGCTACCGGCTTAACAACTTCATACCTTCTACATGTGCCAAGGAGACCTGCGTTCTCTTCATTTCACTGTGTGAGAATGCAACTACGGTTTTTAAATGAGGCTACTGCCTTGCTTCCATACTACAGACATCTTGATCATATAGCTGCCCACCTTCAACCTGGGGCTCAGCCTCACCACAGCTTTCTGACATAGGTCTAAGGAAGAGACACTCTCCTCTCTCCTACCTTCCCAATACAACAGCACTTCTCTATAACTCTCAGTACAATAGCTTCCCCTTGGAAGGCATAGATGCCTCCAAGAATGTGAATGCCTGGGGGAAACTAGCCCAGTAGTACTAAATTCCAACCCAGATGCAATCAGTTTACTTTGAAAGTGTTGAGTAGTTGTGTTATAAGGAATCCCCCCCTGCTCTCTGGAAAACTTAATTCAGTTTGATATCCATTTACATTGGTCCTTATACAGGCACATCATCTCCAGTCCTGGTAAGTCCACACCTAACCCATCTATTAGGTTAAGTCTACACTTCAGTTGGCTTATAAGGGGTTTCAGTAACAGACCATCACTGAAGAGCACTCAACCTACTGGTGTGTAACAGTGCAGGACAGTTTCTCCCACAGTGAATAAACTCTGGTATATATGCTGGAGGCCTGGGATTCTGGTGAAGAGTAGAGGCTCTAGTAAGTTAGATATTAAGTGCTTAAGTACTTGATCTCTTTAGGGTACCACTAATTATAAAATACTCAAAAGGTAAGAGCTACATGTGGTACTTTTCCAGTATCCTGTACTTAGAATAGCTATGAGTTACTAAACTAAGCTTTAGCCTGTGTGGTTTGGATATACAGGACATTGAAGATTCCAGAACAAAGTTTATCAGCAATAATCCAATAAAGTGCTTGCTAGGGGTGTGGAAGATGGCCATTTTGCTAATGTAGGATCATGTTAAACACAAAGGCAATCATTCTGACAAAGTCCAAGTAAACAGCTTAAATGGCTCCAGGTGTTGATTCCTGGGAATTTCCTTCTTCAAAAGTTTATAGTCAACTGACAGGAATACTGAGACTGCATTCTACACAGGTCATCTTAGATAAGTTGAAGAGGGATATTAGGACAACCTCCCCCACCACCACCACCGAATACCTTTCATCTGTTGCAACAGAACAGCCACTGGCCACTAAACACTTGAGACAGGGCTAATCTGATTGGGGATGTGTTGTAATTTTAAAATGCATACTATACTTTGGGAAGTACCAAAATATAAGCCTTTGTTTTCTTTTATTATATGTTGAAATATATTTCATCTATTGGATTAAAATTCAGTTTAATGGAGTTACTATAACACTTAGGATTATAGTATGTGGTTTGTACTTTGTTTCTCATGTGTCTCTTGGACAGCATCATTCTGGAGTCTCCTAGAAATTCTTTATAAAGATAATATGCCAAGAACTTTGTGATCCAGAAGCTTTCCACTAGTGCTGTTTCAGAAGTTGAGGTTTCTTTGGGATGAGAACTTGATTTCAAAGAACTAGACAAGATTACAAGATTCTGTTTATTCCACATCCATCTACTTAGGAATTCCTAAACTTCAGACCTGAAAACAAAACAAAAAAGTGTTACACCAGTTTTTTTTTATTTCAGTTTAATTAGCCAACATGTAGTATGTTAGTCTCAGATGTAGAATTCAATAATTCAGTTGTGTTGAGCACTGGGCACTGTATACATCACATGTCCTCTTTATTGCCCATCACCCAACTCACGTCCCCTTCAGCAACCCTCAGTGTCTTATAGTTAAGGGTCTCTCATGGTTTTCCTCTGATGACTTCATTCAGTTTTCCCTCCCTTCCCCTATGATCCTCTGCACTGTTTATCTTCCACATGAGTGAAACCATGTAAGTCAGAGACAGACATTTCACTCAGCATAATACCCTCCAGTTCCATCTATGTCTATGTAAATGGTATGTATTCACCCTGATGGCTGAGTAATATTCCATTGTATACATATACATCATCTTTATCCATTTGTTGAAGGATATCTCTGCTCTTCCCACAGTTTGGCTATTGTGGACATGGCTGCAATGAATATTGGGTGAGGGTGCCCTTTCAGATCCCTACATTTGTATCTTTGGAGTAAATACCTAGTAGTGCAATTGCTGGGTCATAGGGTAAATCTCTTTAACTTGAGGAACATCCATACTGTTTTCCAGAATGGCTGCACCAGCTTCCATTCCCAACAACAGTCTAAGAGGGTTCCCCTTTCTCCATATCCTCACCAAGCTCTGCCATTTCCTGACTTGTTAGTTTTAGCCATTCTGACTGGTGTGAAGTGGTATCTCATTGTGGTTTTGATTTGTATTTCCCTGAGGTCAAGTGATGTGGATTTTCTCATATGTGTTGGCCATTTGTATGCCATCTTTGGAGATATGCCTGTTCATGTCTTTGGCCCATTTCTTGACTGGATTATTTGTTCTTTGGGTGTTGAGTTTAATAAGTTATTTATAGACCTTAGATACTCTCCCTTTATCTATATGTCATTTGCAAATATCTTCTCCCATTCTCTAGGTTGTCTTTTAATTTTGTTGACTCTTTCCCTTGCTGTGCAAGAGGTTTTTATCTTGATGAAGTCCCAATAGTTCATTTTTGCTTTTGTTTCCCTTGCCTTTGGAGACACATCCAGCAAGAAGTTGCTACATGCATTCCCTAGGATTTTGATGGATTCCTGTCTCATATTGGGGTCTTTCATCCATTTTGAGTGTATTTTTGTGTGTGGTGTAAGGAAATTGTTAGTTTCATTCTTCTGCATGTGGCTGTCCAATTTTCCCAACACCATTTGTTGAAAAGACTTTTCCATTGGATATTCTTTCCTGCTTTGTCAAAGATTAGTTGACTATAGAGTTGAGGGTCCATTTCTAGGGTCAGTATTGATCTGTGTTTTTGTACAGTACCATACTGTCTTGATGTTTACAGTTTTGTAATAGAGCTTTCAATCTGGAATTCTGATGCCACCAGCTTTGGTTTTATTTTTCAACATTCCTCTGGTGGGGGGGGATCTTTTCTGGTTCCATACAAATTTAAGGATTGTTTGTTCTATCTCAAAAATGTCAATGGTATTTTAGGGATTGCATTGGATGTGTAGATTGCTGAGTAGCATAGATGTTTTCATAGTATTCTTCTAATCCCTGAGCATGGAATGTTTTTCCATTTGTGTCTTCATCAACTACTTTCATAAGTGCTCTGTAGTTTTGAGTACAAATCCCTTGCCTCTTTGATTAGGTTTATTCCTAGTTTCCTATGGGTTTGGGAGCAACTGTAAATGGGATCATTTCCTTAATTTCTTTCTTCTGTCCCATTGTTATGTATAGAAATGAAACTGATTTCTGTGCATTAATTTTATATCCTGCCATGTTGATTTCCTGTGAGTTTCCTGTGTGAATTTTAGGGTGGAATCTGTTGGGTTTTCCACATAAAGTATCATATCGTCTATGAAAAGAGTTTTGATTTCTTTGCCAATTCAGATGTCTTTTATTTCATTTTATTGTCTGATTGCTGAGGCTAGGACTTCTAGTATGATGTTAAACAGTGATGAGAATGGGTATCCCTGCCATGTTCCTGACCTTAGGGGAAAAACTGTTTCTCCCCATTGAAAAGGATAGTCACTGTGGGCTTTTCATATATGGCTTTTATGATATTGAGATATGTTCCTTCTATCCCAACACTGAATAGTTTAAATCAAGAAAGGATGTTTTATTTTGTCAAATGCTTTTTCCTGCATCAATTCAGAGGATCATGTGATTCTTGTCCTTTTATCAATGTGATGTATCATGTTGACTGATTTGTGAATATTGAACCACTCCTGCAGCCCAGGAATAAATCCTACTAGGTCATAGTGAATCCTTTTAATGTGCTATTGGATCTTATTGGCTAGTATCTTAGTGAGAATTTTTTTTAAAGATTTTGACAGATCACAAGCAGGCAGAGCAGCAGGCAGAGAGAGAGGAGGAAGCAGTCTCCCCGCTGAGCACAGAGTCCGATGCGGGCTCGATCCCAGGACCCTGGGATCATGACCTGAGCCAAAGGCAGAGGCTTTAACCCACTGAGCCACCCAGGTGCCCCAGACATTTTCTTGGAGGAAGGAGGGAGGGACTGGCTTTTACCAATTTCTTCAGAGAGCAGATACTATGATTTTAGAATTTTCTTCTCTACTTCTCTATGCCATAGAATATATGTTGCTAGAACTCAGATAAATCACTTCCATGCTGACTTGTTTTATCTTCTGCACCAGACACCCACAAACATACGCATGGATCTCAGAGAGGGTCATAGTTGCAGAGAACTAGGAATATTGTGTGTGCCCCCGAATTACAGCCCGCTTTAAGGAGAAGTTGCTTGGGGGCTCTGCCAGAGGATTCCTGCTGGATAAATGAGAAGCTGTTCAGCAGGGCACAATAAGAGGTGTGTATGGCTCTTCCCCTCTACCCAGGGGGGCTGCAGGGCAGAGGGACAGGAAGGGAAGGTATCCTACCATGGTGGCTGGAAACACCCTCCTCTTCCTTTGTATACACCCACACAAGATTGTCCTCTGAGAGTTTAAGATTTTATTTAGTTATTTGACTAATAATTGCAGAAAAAAACTTGACAAATTCAACACTAATTCATCAGAAATGTTCCCAGCAAACTAGGAATAAAAGGACATTATGTTGGCAACCCAATAAAGGACCTTAACAAAAAAGATGGAGATCATACCATGCATATTTTCAGATCACAATACCTTTAAACTTGAACTCACTAACAGGAAATTAGCAAGGAATTCAAATACTTGGAGATTAAAGATCATTCCACTGAAAAAAATGAATGGGTCAACCAAGAAATTGAAGAGTTAAAGTTCATGGAAACAAACTGAAAACACAACTGTTCAAAACCTTTTGGGATGCAGCAATGGCGGTCCTAAGAGGAAAGTGCATAGCAACACAAGCTTTTCTCAAACTAGAAAAGTCTCAAATACATAAGCTGACCTTCCACGTACAGGAGCTGGAGAAAGAATAGCAAGTAAAGCCTAAACCCAGCAGAGCAGCATTAGTGAAGATTAGAGCAGAGATTGATTAAATAGAAGCTAGAAGAACAGTAGAATAGATTAATGAAACTAGGAGTTGGTTCCTTGAAAGAGTAAGATGGATTAAACCCCTGGCCAGATTTACCAAAAAAGAGAAAGGACCCAAATAAAATAATGACAGAGGCTCTCCTTACCAACACCCAGGAAATACAATTTAAGAACATAGTATGAGAACTATATGCCAACAAAGTAGGCAACCTGGAAGAAAGGGATGCATTCCTAGAAACTCATAAACTGCTAAAACTGAAACAGGAAGAAAGAGAAAACCTGAACAGAACCAGCAAAGAAATTAAATGAGAAATCAAAAGTCTCCCAACACACAAGAATCGTCCCGGGCCAGATGGCTTCCCAGGAGAATTCTACCGAACACTTAAAGAACTGATCCCTTTTCTTCTGAAGCTGTTTCAGAAGACAGAAAGGGAAGGGAAACTTCCCAGCTCTTTCTGGTGTCAGCATTACCTCAACCCAAAACCCAGACGAAGACCCCACTAAACATTAGAACAATATCCTGGATGAACAGAGATCCAAAAATTCTCAGTAGGGGCGCCTGGGTGGCTCAGTGGGTTAAGCCTCTGCCTTCGGCTCAGGTCATGATCCCAGGGTCCGATCCTCTCTGCCAGACAGACTACAAGTAGGCAGAGATCTGTACTTCTAGCCATTAGCACCGACTAGGAACTCCAGTATAATATTGAATAGAAGTGGTGAGAGTAAACATCCCTGCTTTGTTCCCAATCTTAAGAGGAAAACATAAAGCCTTTAATCACTAACTATAATAACTGTAGGTTTTTTGTTGAGGTCCTTTATTGGGTTGCCAACATAATGTCCTTTTATTCCTAGTTTTCTGGGAACATTTCTAATGAATTAGTGTTGAATTTTGTCAAAAAAAGTTTTTTCTGCAATTATTAGTCATATGAATTTCTTTTTTTAGTTTCTTAATATGGTGAATTACATTGGTGAGTACTCAAAAGTTGAGCCAACTTTGCTAGTTTTTATAGCTTAGTTTATTAAGTATTAACTTATTTTGTTTATTAGATAAATAATTAAGGGGGTGCCTGGGTGGCTCAGTTGTTAAGCATCTGCCTGCGGCTCAGGTCATGATCCCAGTGTCCTGGGATCGAGCCCTTCATCCAGCTCCCTGCTCTCAGGTGTCATTGTCTGGGCAGAGTTGCACCGCCCCTTGCCAGGGGGCCAGGCTCATTGTAAGCTACTTTGGGTTGCTCTATGTGGCTTTTATTCCCTCAAGGCTTTTTGTGCTGATTTGGTGTGGGGGGAAGATGGCAGCACCCCAATCTTCAGCCCAGGAGATGAATGATCACCACTCCCTTTCTTCAGTACACCCTCAGGGAAAAGCAGTCAATCACATTTGTGTGTGCCAAACTCTGCAGACTGTTGTGCACCCATGCCAGTCCTCCCATGGGAAGGAGGAGGGTTGCTGCAGCTCTGTGGCTTGCTCGGCCCCTGTTTGCAGTGAGGTCTCCTGGTTAGGCCACAGTTCACTGCTTATGGCAAGCATCTGAGAACCCACTCCAGAACTCACTCATTGCAGCTAGCTTCCCCATACCAATGCTTGGGAACTCTGCCACATTCCGGCACCCCTGTTCTGTGACCCCAGGGATCCTGAGACCACACTGTCCCACCTGGATTGTGTCCCACTTCACCTGAGTACCTTTCAGGCAGGGAGGTCCCTTAGCAGACTTCTAGAAGTTTCGATTTTGTACTCCACTGCTGTTATCATTTTCTGGTAACTACCTGATGGAGGCTCCCTCCATGCAGGATTTGTCTTCTGATAGATCCCCTCAGATTCACTTCTCTGTTCCTCTTACCCTGAATAAGTTGTCCCTTTTCTATTCATAGAATTGCAGCAATTCTTTTAGAGCTATGGTTGAATCACAGGTGTTCAGAATGATTTGAAAGTTATCTAGCTGAATTCAAGGGAGTAGATAAAACAAGGGTCATCTACCCATCTTCTCCCTCCCCACCACATCAGGTGTCTTGACAGTTATTCTTTGTCCTTTAGTCTGTTACCTCGAATATAAATACCTGTCAGTTCTCTGAATGCTTCAGAAACCTCACCAGTGATAGCACAGACCAAAAACCACCTTGGGCTTTTCCAAGCTTCTCCTTTAGCTCAAAACATGGCCTTGCTTCCATCAGACCATCCCACTGGGGAAGTGAGACTACATTTTGTGGTCTGCTCGGGGGCCTTCCTGGTACTGCAGTGAAGCTTCGTTCCCTTCACTCCATACTTCAGTTCAAAAACCCTTTTTATCACCCAGTTGAGTAAGACTGTGCCTGGATTAGACACCAAGTTTTAAATAAGGGCATCATGGCTTTTATTGTAATGAGAAGTTTAAGATGAAGTCTACAACACTTTAACATTAATTCAGAGAACAGCCAGACTTCAAAGTTGGTTCTGATTCCCAGCATGCTTTCCCTCACCCTTTTCCGTGGAGAGCTTGTTTTGCAACTGATTAAGCACCTTGAGCCATAGCTGGGTATTTGTGTTCCTCCTTAAGCTGTGCTGCAGATTCCCAAAGGGCAAAATGTCCATTACCAGAGTGTGCTCAGCACAGGGGTATTCAGTCTCATTGCCTATACACTAATCTCACTCAACACACAATCTTCAGAGAAGAGTTGTTTGCTCGCAGCCAGTCACTTGTTGCAGTCACCAGTCTCATGACCGTGGCTCTGGTTTGGGAGGTGGGGGAAGGCAAAATTGACCTGGATAACTTCTAACCACCATAGGTCACACCCACAGGCTTCTGCAGGAAGAGTTCCCTGGAGGAAAAAAGGCTAGTGTTTGGAGTTTAGCAGAATCAGGTCTGTGAAAGGGCCATTACGTAAGCAAATTGCTTTATGCATCAAAGTACTCAGACCCATAATAAAGGCCACAGTTTCCTTTTGAGCTTTTTCTCCAACTCCATCTCCATTTAAGACCTCAAACTTAACACTGAAACACATCACAGAAGCCTGAAGACCCAGAGTGAGATCATTTCTACTCAAACTTAAGTCTGCCAGAGGAAGAAAGGAGATTAGGCCTAGAAATGGAGTTTCCCCAGACAGACCTTGAGGATTTGGAGAAGTTAATGCTGTAGTCACAGCTTCAAGCTTGAGGTGTCTTAATAGGAAGAGATTAAAAAAAAAAAAAAAATGGGTGAGTTCAACAGGCCTAAGTATCGTATTTAAACATTTCCAACTATGTTCCCCAATAACCTCGGATATTCTCTGGGCCAACTGGGGCAGCAAGCTGGTTAAAGTATATATTTTGCCCTGATGATCCTAAAGCAGGCTTTTCTTTGCTATGCATCAAGGTTAAAAAGGAAAAAAATAGGTTTAAAACCCACTGGCTGGAATTAGGGTATCTAATATTGCCTCACCTACATGTAAGATTTATCATGGGAAATGGTCTCGATATTCAGAGCACTACCTTGAACAAAACCCTTGAGAAACTTACAGCTTCTAGAGGCACAAGTTTGAGTTCACCTGGTTACAATTTATGATTGTATTCTCTCACCTTTGAGAGTTTTGCTACTCCCTTGCTTAGTGCTTAGCTCAGTGGCTGACTACAATTAAGGCAATGAGATTGGTATTTGACTCCAGACTCTAAAACTTGGTGCTAAGAAATAAGATCCAGCAAACAACCAGTTTCCTGGGACAGTAGCACTGATCTCTGGTTTTGAGCGGCGCTAGGTAACACTAGATACTAAGCAGAAACCCAAGAAATGAGCTGAACCCAAAAATGGTCTTGACACAACAGAATCATTTCTATTAATGCCACCCTGAGAGCTTGTCAGGGTTTGAGTTACGAAGAGCTAAATCTCAGACAAGTTTTAGGAGAAAACATAAGAGGTCTGGGCTGAACTGAGGTCAATGGGCCAGAAAGCAGACAGACTGAACATCAGGCCAAACCTCAGAGGTATCCACAGAGAAGACTTGCCCTAAATCATGGCTAAATTCCCATTGGCCGCAGAGAATCCTGCACTACTATAGATTTTGTTCTAAAAGAAGTTTGACGTTTAAAAAGCTTACGGTATTCAACCTTTTCTCTCCCATCCCTAATTATGGTCTTAGCTACAAGGTGGTCTCCTAACCCACCTCTTGTCATACTCTGGTTTGATAACTAGAGCCATGAGGCTCCAGAAGCCCCGACAGTAACACCAACACAGACAGCAACTTCATGGAACTCATCTTCAGTTGAGTCCTTAATTAGTCCAACAGTAGGATTCAATGGTTTTGTCCAGCACTTCTTAGGTGAGAAAAGCCCACTTTTCAGGGTCTCCAGGTTTCCACTGAGGGGCCAGTATTTTGTCCAGTTATTCACTTAAGTATTTCGTCAGTTTGGAGTTGGGACTATGGTTTGCTTTTTGTTATTTGCTTTGGCCTGTGTAGTTCATGAGGTTTACAGAAATGGGAAGAGGCTAGTGGACAAAATGTACCAAGCACTTTATCTTCGATTTCACTTATATTTAAGTGAATTCTTGGTTGACCATTAAATCACTAATATACCAGCTTCTGAAATTATTAGAAGCAGAGAAACTTTGCTATCAGTAAAGAGACAGTTACAGGTGAGAACTCTACAGGATGAGTAATGAGAAAATTGGTTTTCTATGTTGGGAGCCATGAAGTAGCTAAGCCACTCCCTGTTATCCCTGGGCTTCCTCTTGCTGGAGTCCCTTCCCCACACAAAAACTCAACAACCCAGGTCTAACTGGAACCATTAACTAGCAATGTCCTTTGGAAAGGCTGAGACTCAAAATACCCAATCTCATCTGTTAAGCAATCTGCTTGATGTAGAATCCCTTAACTATACACATCCTGAGCACAATATCTGTAAGGCAAGAGCTTTGCTCTTGATCCCTGCTTCCTTCATAAGTACAGTATTAACAGTATTAACTCTCCACTCATTGGGATGAGGGTAGACAAAGTTGTATATCCTTAGGCTTTTTCCCCCCATTTTTCCAGGTTTTTCTCAAAGCAGGTAGACCTAAGTGTTTAGGTATAGTGTGATTTTTACAAGAGACCACTTTTTATGGCTGAACACAAGCTGCCATACAGTTTGCTATGTAGCACTTAGGAGATCACCGTCAATATGTCCATCTCGTAGGATACTCTTGATCAGTCTGTTACAAAGATGCCACATTATCCCCTTTCTCTAGGACAACCACTGTTCCTCAATAAGGTCATGGAAGCCTCAATTCTCACAGGGCTCTGGGTAACCATCTAAACAGCTTGTTTCCTCATTATCCCCCACTACAAAGGGTTCTAACCATTTACTCATCAGAAAACTTCTCTCAGCTAAACCATTCTGACATTAAAGGAGGAGCCCAAGGTGAGGTAACACATTTCCCCCTCAACTCCACATTCGAGTAGGGGAGTTTCAGCCCACAGCCCACAGGGTTGTTTTTTTCTTTTTATCCTTTTCAGGTCAGACAACTGCTTCCTAAAGGACTGTGGCTAAAAACCTTAACTCCCTGGAAAAAAAAAAAGACTCAAAAGCCACATGATGCTTGACATTCACTTTAGTCCTTTACTACTTATCACTAAAGATACTTCATTCTCTCAAAGAAATGAAATTCAAAACTGTGCATTTTCTGCCCTTAATTTTCAGCTAAGCTGGTCTAACTTTTAGTCTCCAAAATGAACGTAGTAGTTTTCACTCACTTTCTGCCATTTTTTCTGCCATTACTTTAGACAGGAGTTTCCAATTGAGACTTTAAAACTCCAGATGAAGGCTAGAAAAAGCATTTAAAAGATTTTTGTGAGGAAACCAAAATTAGTGAATTTGCCTCAAGCATAGGAACTATGTACTCTTAGAAGGTTATACAACTGCACTAAGGTAGCTGGAAGAGGGATTTTCTGGAAACATCTTCTAAACTGGAGGTTAAAGAGAAGCCAATTAAAAGCAGGTGACTAAGATATGAGCATGAGAGAAGAAAACTGGAAGTTTCAATGTTGTTCCTCCAAGAACTCCTTTTAGGAACCTCAACAGTTAGAAAAGTTTCTCCTCCATCTGTATTTCAAAGAAGACATGCCTGATAAAACGACTTCAGGAAGAGACCAGAACCTCCTAGGAGATATTTTGTCTGCAAACGGCTGGTTTTGCGTTTTGTTTGCTGGAGATTCCCTTGTCTTTTTTCTTCATTCGCCTTTCATTTCTAAAGTAAGCTGCCCCAGATTTCCCTTGAGATCTAGAAGAAGTTTGATTCTTTCCACTCACCCCCTCCTAACCAGCCGAGACTTCCCAGCTACTAGTAGGAATGTAAAATTTCACATTCACTCACTAGCCACCCATTAACGCCCTACAGCGGAGTCACCCAGCCTCCCTTTTTTTATAGTCAAAGCCCCGCCTTCATCTGGGGCGCAGACCAATGAGAACACCCAGGAGCTACTGTCACTCTGCAGTTGGTCCAGGATTTCAGGCCTGTGGGGGAAAAACGGGCCTCCAGACGCCCCAGATGCCCGAGAGTCTTCTCATTAGGTTTCCTATTTTAAAGAGGCACTACCCTGCCTCTTTGTTTTTGGTTTTTTTACTGCGTTGCAAAGCCTGCCGAGTGGTTGATGACCTTGTAAAGGAGTAGTTTAAAGTCACCTTTGAAAAACGGCTCAATCAGCTCCTCCTCTAGCACTTAGTCTTAATATAAAAGAATTTTAGGGGTGCCTGGGTGGCAGTGTTAGGGGTCCACTCTTGGTTTCAAGCTCAGGTCATGAGCTAGGGGTTGTGAGAGTGAGTCCCCATGGGGCTCCAAGCTCGGTGTGAAGTCTGGTTGAGTTTTTCACTCCCTTTGTCCCTAGCTCCCACCCCCGTGTGTGTGCACGTTCCCTCTCTCTCAAAAATAAATAAGTCTTTAAAAATGAATAAAACATGTTGAGTGTGACTTAAGGAATATCAAAAGGAGAAATAGGAAGGGGTGACATACACGCACAACTGCTCCAGTTGGGCTCCCCTCTTTCTTGGCCCAATTCAACGATAGGGCCCAAGGGCAAGACATGAGGGCCGTGGGTACAGCAGCTCACGGGCACTCTCCTTGCTCCTGTCCCTGCTGCTCTTCCTCAGAATGCACGTGTATAACCTCCAGCTGGCTGCACGCAATGGCTCGCCATCAAGGGTGCCTGCTGGGCTCTAGCCTTTTAGTCTTCTCTCTCACCGCCACCAGGAATCTTGAGAATGTTGTCTTTGGCAAAGAATTCCAAGCAAAGATCTTCCCTGAGATTTTTCCCTGTCTCCTGTTGGCTCTCTTTGCATCTGGCCTCATCCACCAAATCTGCATTACCCCCTGCCTCACCGTTTCCATGGTTGGCCTCTACTACATCAATAAGATCTCCTCCACTCTGTGCCAGACGATCCATTCCTCTCACCAGCCACGATCACCAGGAAGGACAAATAGAGAAACTGACCCCGGGTGTTCAATAAAGTTGATTCTTTGTTGAAGAAGAAGGATGGGGAGAAGAGGAAGAAGAAGAAGGAAGGAAGGAAGAAAGGAAGGAAGGAAGGAAGAAATAAAGGAAGAAAGAAGGAAGGAAAGAAAGAAGGAAGGAAGGAAGAAAAGAAGAATGAAAGAAAGAAAAAAAGGAAGGAAGGAAGGAAGAAAAGAAGAAAGAAAGAAAGAAAGAAGGAAAGAAAGAAAGAAAGAAAAGGAAGGAAGAAAGAAGGAAAGAAAGAAAGAAAGAAAAGGAAATATGAGCAGCTATTTGGTCAGACACTGGTGTTAGAGTCAAATATCCTTACCCTCAGACAGCACTAATGATCATGCTCACCTGTGTCATTCATTTATTCTTTCATTCACAACTATTATTAAAGCCAATGATTCAGAGGAAGCAAGGAAGTGACTAGTAGGGCATGGGTTTTGTCTGTGTTTCTCAGAATCCTCAGGATACATGTTTCTGAGAAGTTAATTCCATACATGGATTTGGAAGTATGAAGTATTATGTTTAGACACTAATCAGCCAGACTGCTATAAATAAATGATTTAATTCATAAATAGAGGAAGGGATGAATCTTCCTTACAGAATAATTGGAAATCATGTATGTCCATATTCCCCAGTACAGGAGGTGGAGTTTAATTCCCCTCCCTGTGAGTGTGGGCTGAGCTTAGTGACTCAGGTTCCTAAGAACAGAGTAAAAATAATCATTTTGCATACACCTGAAACTAATATCACACCATATGTTAACTACGTGTAATTAAAAAAAACTTTTAAAAAAATAATTTTACAGTGAAGCAACCTGGTACTGTTTGCCTTAGTGTTCGGGAACACTACCTTAACCAAGTGATCAGGTTAACATCAGTGATAAGTCATGTTGCTATTAAATACCCTTAAATATAATGAGAAGAGCACTTCATCCCCATGGTATTCTTCCTCAAAACCCATAACCCCAATATAATCATGAGAAAAACATCAGAGAAAACCAAATTAAGGGACAGCCCACAAAACTGACTAGTACCCCTCCAAACAATTAATCAAGGCCATGAAAAATAAGGAAAGACTGAAAAACTTCACAGACCAGAAGAGAGGAAGGAGATATGACAACAAAATACAACATGGTACCCTGGGTAGGATCCAGGAAGAGAAAAATATATTAGTGGAAAAATTGGGGAAATCCAAATAAAGTTTGGAGTTTAGTGCATAGGATGTATAAATGTTGCTCTTTTAGTTTTGGCAAATGCACCATGACTATATAAGATGTTAACATTAGGGGAAACTGGGTAAGGGAATCAGGAAGTTTCTTTAACTGTCCGTGCAACTTTTCTGTGAATCTAAAATTATTCATAAATGAACATTTATTTGAAAGAAAAAATAAGAAAAGGAGATAAGCAAAATCCACATGAATTTTTAAGATAAAATGCAAGTCTTCAAAGAAATCTTATGCTTATAGCAGACTGCTTTAAACTATGCCTCCCCTAGACTTGCTAGAAGCACTTCTCCATGTTTAGGGGTAATTTAGAGCAAAAGTTTGAAAATTTAGATGAATCCCAAAGCTGTTTGGAGGATGGGATAAGGCTAGAGGCTAACAGGCCAGCTGGAATCGAGCTGGGATATATCCAAGTCTAAGGCAGTAAGTCAGTGAATAACTAGAAACAAACTGACTTATTTATTCCTGTGATTACTACCAGTGCTTTCTGAGAATTTGCTAATTCCAGTCATCCATTTTCATTTTGAGCGTTCATGTATCTGTAGTCGGGAGAGAGATTCTCTTCTCAGGTAGCCTGGTCACATCAAGATTGCCCAATGTGCTGGAGAAGAATATGTTTTTAAAAAACAACACATTAGAGAAGGACAATTATCATATGGTTTCTCTCATACATGGAATATAAGAAATAGGGCAGAGGATCACTGGGGAAGGGAGGGAAAACTGAACGGGAAGAAATCAGAGAGGGGGACAAGCCATGACAGACTTAATTCCAGGAAATAAACTGAGGGGTGTGAGAGGGGAGGTGGTGGGAGGATGGGATAATTAGGTGATGAGCATTAAGGAGGACACATAATGTGATGAGCTTTGGGTGTTATACGCAACTACTGAATCACTGAACACCACATCAAAAACTAATGATGTACTATACGCTGGCTAAGTGAATTAAAAAAAGAAAAAACACAACACTAGGGGCACCTGAGTGGCTCAGTCAGTTCAGTGTTTGCCTTCTGCTCAGATTATGATCCCAGGATCCTGGGATCAAGCCCTGTGTGGGGCCCCATGCTCAGTGGGGAGTCTGCTTCTCCCTTTCCCTCTTCCCCTCCCCCCGTTTGTGCTCTCTCTAGCTATCTCTCTCTCTCAGATAAATAAATAAAATTTTTAAAAATAAAAAATAAAAACAACACTGAAATCCAAAAACAGAGCATAGCACCTACCATCGGAGACAGGGTAATTAGTAGTTTAAAACATGGACTTGGGGACACCTGAGTGGCTCAGTCAGCTAGGCATCTGCCTTTAGCTTGGGTCATGATCCTGGGGTCCTGGGATCAAGTCCCACATCGGGCTCCCTGATCAGATGGGAGTCTGCTTCTCCCTCTGCCTGCTGCTTTCCCTGATTGTGTGCTCACTCTCTCTCTCTCTCTCATAAATAAGTAAGTAAATAAATAAATCAGTAAAATCTTTTAAAAAAAGAAAAGGACATGTACTTTGAAAGTAGGCAGACAAACCTGGGTTTAATTCTCTACTAGATTTACTTCTCTGCTTACTAGCTATGTGCTCTCACGCTAGTTAACCTCTGTAAGCTTCAGCTGCTCACCTCTGAAATGGGAATAAATTGCTCTTACTCATAAGATTATTGTGAGGGTTGATTAATAATATGTACAAAAAACATCTAGGATAGTTCATGACACACATACAGCACTTACCTTACCCAGATCTGTCCTACCTCCAATACGTACTGATTCATTTTATGCTCACAACAATCCTATTATTCATCTTTCTGTTCCATATGGGGAATCTGAGCCATAAGAGGATGAATAATTGGCCCCAGGCAACATAGCCTGTAAGTGATGGAGCTTGATTCAAATCCAAGCGGCTGGGCTTTAGAATCCTTGCTTTTAGGAAGCACACTGTATTGCCTCTCTGTTATCAGAAAGGAAGGAAGAAGAAAGAGGACATGGCATGCTGAGAAGTCCAAAAGAGGTACCTTCAAAAGAGAGAAATGGTCGGTTCTCCTGTGGCACTCAAAAGGTATAAATAATGGAGGTATGAATTGGGAATGATACCAAGTTCATGGCTAAGAGACAATTAGAGTGGGAGCACTTGCTTCTGCAGGCCCAGAAGTCAGTAAGAACATTTTTATAAGTCATGTAAACATTGTAAAAGCACAGCCTACCAAATTAGAGAAGCTTTCTTGCCACATGCTTATCTCATTGTTTTCTCAGTTGATTTCCTGGACAGAAAACTCAAATACCAGATAGTCCAGTTCAGAACTAGACCCATGAGAATCCTCACTGTAGAGGAGCCTGCCGGCATTCCACACTGAATCATCCTTCTTCGAGGTGAAAGCCAACCCAAGCCTGAGGCAACGTTCTTCAAGGCTTCCACTGCTTCCCAGCCTAAGTAGAGGGTAACCACAAAAATGAAGGCCCGGCTTGGGCTTTTAATTTGGCAACTTCATCTCCAATTTACTGTTCTAATGGTAAAAGTTACCACCCTTTGAGTCCTTGCTCTGAGCCAGGTAATCTCTACTTTGACTCATTTAATTCACCCTTGACCCCCTTGAGCTAAATATTGACATTGTCGTTTATGAATGAGAAAATTCAAGTTCAGGATTAAGCAACTTTGTCCAAGTTACACAGCTAGCGAGAGTCAGAGCCAGGGTTTACACCCCAGCCATTCGAATTACAAGGCACTAAGTTACAGAGTTGAGGGGGTCAAGAAAGCATACTTGAAGGGCAGACCCAGGAACAACTTGTCATGGCCCTGTGATCCCTTTTTCCAATGCGACATCCCTCATGCCCACAAGAGAATGAAGGTGAACGTGTTCTTTCCATCACAGGAGCCATCCTTAGGGACAGGCACAGAGAGACTAGGTGCAGGAAAATCATTCCAACTTTTACTTCAACAGCTTCATTTCAATTCTGTTACTTTTGAACCAAGGCGAACTGCTACAGAATCCAAACCCTACTCAACCTTCTTCTTTTTCTGTCTTCTTTCTCTCCACCAAAGTCTGAACTGGTGAAGGCGGAAACAGGGTTTGTGCAAAGAACAATTCCAGTTCCAGTTTTCCTAACTCATTCTCAGCTGGACTGATTCCAGTAGGTGGTTCACCAGAACTAATTGTTGCTCTCACTGCATTCTGATGACTGCTTGGATCCTGTGCCTGTTCTTTGAAGAACAAAGGCAGCCAGGGAACAGGTGTTGGAAGGTGGCCACCATCCCTACCAGCACAGAAGAAAGAACTCTCTGTGTTGGTGGTCTGCCCTTTGGAAGCTTGGATTTGTTGCTCTATAACTCATTATTTGGTTGGGGCTGATGGTGTTACAGATACAGATACAGCATAGTATTATTTGATCTTTCAGAGCATTCATATGGTATTGAACTTTCAGAATGTGCATGCCTAATTTAGAATATAAACAGGCTTAGAACTTTCCAGTTCCTCATCATGCCTATATTTCTACGTCCCCTGTTTGAAATGAGAAAGCTACTGCCAGTGTTGTAAAAAGCCTACCCACATAGACTTTCTCTTGAGTCCTCCTACCTGAGCATCCATTCTGCCACGACTGTAGCTGAAGCCCTTATTTCTCACCTATTCCTTTTCTCTACTCTTCCTGCTGTTTTCACTACCTTCAAGGTACCACCCTCTAGACCATTCTCCACACTACATCCAGAGAGGTCTTTCTAGAACAAACCCTTCTCTGGCTCCCCATCATGTTCAGGATAAAGACAAAATTCTTGCCATAGTAAAAAACAAACAAACAAACAAAAGAGAAGGGGGAGAGGAAGTAGAGAGAGAGGTCACTTTTTAAAAAATTTTATTGACTTAACATGTAGTACAATATTGGTTTCTGGAGTAGAATTCAGCGATTCGTCACTTACATACACCACTCAGTGCCCACCACAAAAAGTGCCCTCCTTAATACCCTTCACCCATCCATCTCATCTCCTCACCCACCTCCCTCCATCAACCCTCACTTTGTTCTCCATTGTTAAGAGTGTAAAGAGAGGTCATTTACTGACTGATCCAGTCTTCCATCACTCAAGTGCTACCTCTACCCTTTGGTCCTCCTCCTAGCATTTCCCCCATACTGTTCCATCTTCTAGTACATCCTCCCTTTTTCATCCTCCCCATCTACCTGGCTAATTCCCACACATCCTTCAAGGATTGACACAAGCTTTGTCTTTTTCAGAAAGCATTTCCCTATCAGACTCTCCAAAGTAAGTTAAGAGCCTCCCTCATATTCTCTCAAAGAAAGATAAAAAAAAGCTAATACACTTCTCATTACAACTCCATTGTTACCATCTGTTCACTTGTCTCTTTCCTTCATCAAAATTGAGCCCATGGAAAATATGTCTACCTACTCACTTTTATGACCCAGTCCCTAGAAGAGTTCCTGGCCATGATTTTTGAAGGAAAGGAAGGAATGAAATTGTAGATAAATGTTCAGGTTGCTGAATCTAGAAATAAATAACAGACTCAGATAATATGATTGAGAAGAGTTTAATAAGCTCACCATTAATAAAGGTGTAGACAAGGTAAAGGAAAACCATAAAAAAAATGAAGCATTCCTGGGGCCAGCTATAACAGGACCTGGGACCATCTCTAGGCCTGAAATTACAAGGAAAGAAATTATTACCACCCAGAAGCCAAAAGAGTCACTTCAGGGAAGGATCAGTGGACAAGGGATAAGTTCTGTAGTAGTCTTTGGTAGAGGATATATCCAACACACAATGACCTGTTGTAATGGGAGCTGAGAGAGTAAATGCCCCAAAGTCTCTCTCTTTCCAAACTCCAATCTCCTGCTATTGCCTCTCCCTAGCCAAACCCACCAAAAGCCAGAGGGCAAGGGGGCCCTTGATGCCATCAACATGGGTCAACTTCCCCATGCACAGAGCAGGGTGGGGAGAGATTTGGAAGAGCAAATGGAAAATATCCAATACAGTGTCTTTCCAAGAATAGAATCATTGATGGAATTCTAAAGGTTAAGAAATTCAATAACAATAATCAGAGAAAAATCTATCTTCCTTGTAGCTGGTAAAAGAATGGCTTCTAAGGAGAGAGAAATAAGCCAGCTGTTGATAAGTCAGTTGTTACAAAGAAGAGAGCAATAGTTTTGCACCCATTGAGGAGAGGGTTCTTGCAGAAGAAGCACCTTTCTCCAGATAATAAAGGAGAAAAAGGGAAGGAAAGTGGGGTTGAATGCATTCTTGGAGCAAGGTGAAGAGGGAGACAATGACTGAGGACTGGGAGGGAAGAGGAGAGATCAATCTAATGGAGGTTTTCCAAGTGAGGTTGTGGGCACTCTGCAGCAAAGTATCTTTCTGTGGTCATTATGAATCCAGAGTAAGAATGTTTTAAAGATCATTACATGCTCACTGTGAACGGATTATTTGTGGAAGTTAAAGAAGGGATTGGGTTTATTTATATCAATCTGAATACCAGGGTGCCAAAGCAAAGGCCCAAGAGGAAAGACACATTTCTTAGTCAGAGAAGGGACTGGAGTCCTGAGAAGTAAAGAGACTGACTGAAGAGCACAGCATTAGAGGAGACGGAGCAGGACTCAAAACCTGGGCTGTCTGGGGTCAAAGAGGTTGCTGCCTGTATTCACCACAAGGATTTTGATGGATTCCTGTCTTACATTTAGATCTTTCATCCATTTTGAGTCTTTTTTGTGCATGATATAAGGAAATGTTCCAGTTTCATTCTTCTGCATGTGGCTGTGCAATTTTCCCAGCGCCATTTGTTGAAGAGACTGTCTTTTTTCCACTGGACATTCTTTCCTGCTTTGTTCACCAGTGAATGAATGGATAAAGAAAATGTGGTATATACATACAACAGAACACTATTAAACTTTTGAAAAGAAAGAAATCCTGCAACATGCAACAACGTGGGTGAACCTGGAAGACATTATGCTAAGTGAAATAAGCCAGCCACAGTGGGACAGATACTGTGTGACTCCAAGTATGTGAGGTATCTTAAATGGTCAAACTTACAGAAGCAGAGAGCAAAATGGTGGTTGCGGCAGGGGTGGGGGTTAGAGGGACGAGGGGAAAATTAGGAGTTCCTAATCAATGGGCTTGGAGCTTAAGTAACGCAAGATGAGCTAGTTCTAGAGACTCGACATATAACATTGTGCCTATAGTTAAAATCCTATTGTACACTTAAAAAATCTGTTAAGAGGGGTGCCTGGGTGGCTCAGTCAGTTAAGTGTCTGCCTTTGGGTCAGGTCTTGATCCCTGGGTCCTGGGATCAAGCCTGGCATTGCTGAGCAAGGAGCCTGCTTCTCCTTCTGCCTGCTGTTCCCCTCCTGTTTGTTCTCTCTTTCTCTCTCTGACAAACAAATAAAATCTTTTTAAAAATCTGTTAAGAGAATAGATCTTATATGAGGTGTTCTTACTACAATATAATAAAAAATAAAATTTTTTAAAATTAAAAAACCTGGGCTGTCTGGTTCCAACTTTTGGGCATTTCTTCTGTAGATCTGCATCCTCCCATTGTGGCTCTAAGGGCAAGTGAGAAGACCTAGGAACCATGGCTATGTACTTCTTATCATTCACAGATACATACTGATTAAGGGCTAGAATTTATGGAGGACATACCATGTGCCAAGAGCTCTACATGGATTATCTTGTCTAATCAAAGTAACCCAGGAGAGCTTCTATTACTATCCTATTTTACTGACATGGAAATACATTGCAAAATTGCAAAAATGAGACAACTTTCCCAAAGTGCAGACTTAGAATTCAGAGCCCCAACTCTGCCTGTCTGTATTTGTAGATCATCTCAACAACCGTAAGGACATTTACTCATTTCCAGCATTTTCAAGGAGCATTTATACCCTTTTAAATAAAAACCTACAAATCAAGGTGTTTTTCGAAGCTAGGTTGCCATCAGCTCTAAAATACTATGGATCTGTTATCAAGAGTCTCTCTTGATGGTTAGCCCTAATTCCCACTGTCTTGCATATCACAGTAGCTGCTGCAGCTGTCTTTTTCACATGTTCTCTTTGAAATGAGACAATATGTGGCAGCTTTCGAATCCCACAGAGCTTCCTCAAGACCCCATATGTCGGAAGAGGTTCCCTACAGTGACTTCTGCAGCAGCTCTTCTCTCCACCACAGGCCTGCTTCAGATCCAGGAGCTCAAAAAAAGGTGGAAAGTTATTCAAAAAGAAAGGGAGGAAGGGAGGAAGGGAGAAAGGGAGGAAGGAAGGGAAAGAAAGGAGAAGAAAGAAAGGAGAAGGAAGGAAGGAAGGGAGGGAGGGAGGGAGGGAGGGAGGGAGGGAAAGAAGAAAGAAAGAAAGAAAGAAAGAAAGAAAGAAAGAAAGAAAGAAAGAAAGAAAGAAAGAAAGAAAGAAAGAAAGAAAGAAGAGAGAGAAAGAAAGAAAGAAGAGAGAGAAAGAAAGAAAGAAGAGAGAGAAAGAAAGAGAGAGAAAGGAAGAGGCAGCATTGTTATTCTCTGTGGTACACATTCCTAGTAGCAGTTCTCCAAGCACTTAGGTTTTGGTCATATTTAATCCCACTGTTACTTCATCCAGTAGGGGTAGTATCTTGTCTTTATCTGGAATGTTCTTAATGAGTACTATGGCCAAAAATGCTGATTTGACATGTCTTAGTTTTCCTTAAAACACTCTATCCATGGGGGCACCTGGGTGGCACAGTCAATTAAGTGTCCAACTCTTGATTTCGGCTCAGGTTGCAATCTGAGGGTGTTGAGATTGAGCCCCATGTCAGCATGGAGTCTGCTTGAGTTTCTCTCTCCTTCTTCCTCTTCCCCTCCCCTCACTTGTACTCTCCCTCTCTCTAAAATAAATAAATAAATCCTTAAAACACTCTATCCATGGATAGTAGACATTTAACATCGTTGTTACATTTCATATCATCTGAGTTTTGAGATGGTATTATTACTTTCATTTCGTAGACAGTAAGAAAATGTCACCTAGAAAAGTAAGTGACTTATCTACATCATAAGTCAGTGGCAAACCTGGGACCCATATCCAGTGTTCCTGACGCCAGATGAGATTGATTCATCTCCTTAAAAGGTTCAAAGCTTCTATTGCCTACAGAATAAACACCAGGACTTAAAGAGATACTTATTACATACTTATTAGATTCCGGTAACTAATAAGTAGCAGTTTTTTCATGCTGCATGTTAAGGTAAGAAGCATCAACCTTCCATTACAACCCATAGCCCAGTGGACAAAAGCATTTGCTTTGGAGTCAAAAAGCAGAATTTCAATCCCAGCTCCATCTTTGAATTTGGGGACAAATACCTTCATATCTGTGAGTTTTCGTTTTCTATAAGATAGTAGACCCTGCTAGTTACCTGCTCAATATTTACTCCCCTTTATGTCTTCTACCAGAAAACTGACTTAGTTCAGAGCATCAGTGTGCCAGGTAGAAACACTGACTTCTCCAGACTCCCTCACAGCTAGGGGTGCCCACCGCCCATGTGACAAAATTCTGGGCAATGAGTCATAAGCTGAGAGTTTCTGGAAAACTTTGTTTCCTTCAGTAAGTGCCCCCCGCCCTCCCCCCAATCCTCAACTTCTCCTTCTCACTTGGCTCCACTTTCCCTTTTTTTTTTTTTTTCAACACTTGAATATTCTTTTCCATATGAATTTTCATTATCTTATTTCCTGGATGGAATAATGTGTTAAATGAGAATTCTTCGTCCTTCGATACAAGCAAAGGTCCCTTTGCAAACAACCTCCTCGGCCTCCCTGGAGAGCTGAGTCTGGGTCTTACTTGAAAGCCCAAAGTTTTTATCTATTTGTGTTTTCAAAAACTCTGTTTTTGAAGAACAACTCATACTCTTCTGCAGATGATCCAGCCTTGGTTTCTTTCTCTCCCTCCCTTGCTTTAGTCCTAAAGATGTTGAGCACTGGGGCACCTGGGTGGCTCAGTGGGTTGAAGCCTCTTCCTTCAGCTCAGGTCATGATCTCAGGGTCCTGGGATCGAGCCCCGAATCGGGCTCTCTGCTCAGCAGGGAGCCTGCTTCCCTTTCTCTCTCAGCCTCCCTCTCTGCCTGCCTACTTGTAATCTCTGTCAGATAAATAAATAAAATCTTAAAAAAAAAAAAAAAAAAAGATGTCCAGTACCTTCTCTGCCCAGGGACAAAGGAAGGGACAGAGGAAGGAACTGGGTACGTCCTTCCCTTTGTCTTTCAGATCCAGTCTCCATTCTTCTCAGCTGTGCTTTCTACCCAGAAAGCAGGATTGATAGGCTGTATGACAGGGCTCTCCTGCTCTCTGGCTTCTGGTATGGCAGACAGAGAGCCCTTGCAGAGAGCAAAGGGAAGAAGGAGTATGAGGTCCTGACTCCCTCTTTTAAGTGAACTGTGTCCCCTCAACTGAGGTCACGGATCTTCTCACAAGTCTTTTTTGCTGCATTTCTTTACTACAGAAAAACCAACCCAACAGGTTACAGAGTTCAAGCTTTTAATGCTTTAAAATTTCTTGCTGACTAGAACATATAGCCTTCCTTTATCCTAGGGTCTTAATAAAGGCATTTCTCTTTGCTAAGATTGGGAAACTCAAACTAAGGGAAGACACTGAGTGAATATACATTGTCACTCTTTTTGAGGGTTAGTCTTTAGCTTTTCAGGCCTTGAAATTAATTTTCTCAGTGTACTCAGTGAATATTTATTTCACAAGGACTGATTTGCTCTAACCAAAGGAAAAAGAAATTAATATGTAAGGCATAATGCCAGCTTAGAATTTAAAATATGTATGATATGGGAACTTCATATACGCTATATTACAAGAACTGAGGAATGAGGGTATCACTTGCAAATAAAGGCAAACAAACAAACAAACAAAAAACAATGAAACCATAAGAACATTATTTATTATTTATTCAACAAGAAGATCGATCAGTCTCATCAACGTCACCAAGGAATTATACCATTTAGCATGTTTGCTTATGGCCTCATGGTTACAAGAGGGCTGCCACCCCAGACATCAACCCCGCATTCAAAATCAGAAAACAAATAGCTGGTTGGAGGAGAGGGAAAATGATTTCTTCTCATAAGGCTTTTTTTGTCTTTTAACCCAGTTAGCTTCCCAGCAGCCCCATGGGTAAGAATCGGGTCTTAAAAGAATGGACAATTAGACCATTCTAATTGTCAGGGAGGCTGAGAAAGCAAACATCTAACTGTCCAACCACTATTCAATGGTAAGAGTCAGCACTGAACACAAGATTTGGAAACGACCTTGGATAGTGTACCAGCTGGGGAGGTGTGCTGCACAGGCCTCCCCTCAACAGAGCTCACTGCTCCGCTTTGAGAGGGCAGTTGGTTGATGGCTTCTAGCTGCAGTACCTTAAGGATATGCCTCAGGTTCAAGCCAAGGCCATGCTGTTCCTGGGTAGCCCCAGCCAGTACTGCACAAACTGGGAGTACTAGGGTCTGGGCATGTCTACCCAATGCAAGACTTCTCTCAGCTTTGCTCCAGAGTGCCCTGTTGAGCTGGTCGAGGCTTGTTCAGATCCCACATCACGGTCTGAGGCTCTTCGTGCACAATTCTGCTTCCTTCCCCGTATCTTTTCACAGGTGTCAGATTGGAAGACTTCCCCTGCCCAGTCCTGTTTCCTCTCCCTTTATCGTTCATGGGCATCACCTCCCCCCCATACACCTCTGTACTCCTAACTCTCTCTCAGCATCTGCTCCCTACAGGAGTTGAGCTGAGAGCAAAGAGATACATCAGCAAAACTGTTCCCTATAAGGAGATCTCCATGGAAATCAAATAATATTTGTGCTGGGAGAATATAAGATGAGAACAAACTAGCCTCCTCTGACTAATCCATTTTCACCATGAGGATATTCCTAACGTAGGCACACCTCTCTTGCATGTGGTCATCCAGACTCCCAGACTACGCTGGTGAACAAAGTTCATCCCTAATTCCCTGACTCCTGTTTTTCGGTTTCCATTCAAATCAACCCTGTTCTGTTGGCTTTTGCTTTCTTAACAATGTTGATTCCAGCATGGAATGCCGTATAGCCAAGCCCTGTTCTCCCCACCTTGGGACCTGGAAGACATTCTATTTTCTTTTTTGTTCAATTGTTGTTTATTTTGTTATTGCTTCCAGGATAATTCTCCAAAAACCTTCCAAACCTCCAAGACACTCTTCCATTGTGTGCTGACTCTACAATTTAATTCTCTGGGTTCTGAAGAAGTCCCCCTGCCACTCCCTCTTGCGTCTTACACAGTTCTGCTGTAGCCCGTTAAAATGCTTTAGTTCTAGAGCATAATTTCCTCCGAGGAAGCTTCAAGTGGCTTCATTTGTTCATTTGTTCACTCAACCTTCATTTATTAAGCAGCTACGATGTGATAGGTCCTCTGGCAGGTGCTGGGCATACAACAAAGAGGAAGACACGGGCATTCTCCCAAGAATCTCACAGAAGTTGCTTTTAAGTGAAATAAAACTAGAAGAAAGGTCAGAAGAGATGAGATGTAAGCCAAAAGAAGCATGAATCCTTCATCAGAGCTTTTCTGCAACCTAAATACATTTTAGTTTCCTGTTCTCTATGAGATACAACTTCAGAGATTTTCAGAGTGATCGGCCTCCCTACATGCACTTGGTATTAACTATGGATGTGGCTTATTTTCTGCCAATCTATGCTGCTTGTCATTTTCTGGTGCCACCCTTAGATGGCCTCTGCTGATAGCTGCCTGCCCGAGATGGCTTCTCTCTCACCAGGGCTTGGAACATAATGGAGCTGCCCAAGCGCTGACTAGTTCTGCATCAGGTACATCGGCAACACATTCCCAAGGATGTCTGTGTTAAAGCACTTCCCCCTGTCTTGGTTTCAGACTGTGTTTGTCCTAAATGTGTTCATTTCCATTTATTAATGTTTATCATTCCATTTTCCCACCATAATTATTTGCATAATCATTTATCATTTCTGTCCTTCTGAGTAAAAATTAACAAAGCTCAAGGCAGACTTGACTGGATCAAAGACTGGATAGAATCTTTAAGAAGATTAAACTAGAAATAATGACAGTCCTCTGGTCTAGGATTTGGGAAACGCTCTCCCAGAAGACAAGAGTTTTAAGTTGCTTTAGCATTTTCTTCTTAAGCTGTGGCATGAGAATGACAGAGCTACAGTGGACCTCAGAAAATCACCTTACCCAATTTCTTCACTTTATAAAGTGGAAAATTAGCTCCAAAGCAGTAGAGTAACTTGCTTAGGTCAGACAGCTTGACAGATACAGGACTAACAGCCCAGGTTCCTCACTCTCAGGCAGGCTCTTTCCAACAGCTGTCCACACTGAATGCCTGGCCGCACTGGCTGCCAAAGTTAATTCGGCTTTGTCCATATTTTCATCCTCCCTGCACCCCCCTTTCTTTCATCTTCTGTCATCTGCAATTTTCTCTCCTTCTCTCTTGCTTCCCCGTCCCAGGATTTTTTGCATTCTTCTCAGTCCTGCATGTTTCCTATCCCTGAAACTTTTGGGTTTTTTTCCTGTCTTTGTGATCAGTAGAGGAAGAAAACCAATACATGTGTCTATCTTTGTATCCTCTATATTTAGTACTTAAAAAAAAGAAGAGCTTGATGCACATAGAAATTCCAAACTATCTTTAAAATTATAATTCTACAAATACACTAGAAATTCTCCTGGAAAAATAATGCTACTGAATTCCCAGAGCTCCATACTAAAGCACGTCTGGGAGAGCAGACTACGTTTTGAAATGATTTCATGGGGCCCTCAGGACTTCAAGGGAAGATATAAAGTTCCTGTAGGGGACTTACAGTCCTCTGTAATATAATCAGATCAAAATGTAATGGGTGATATTAACTCTCCGCATAGCCATGGAAATGGAAGACTGAGGAGAATTTTACACACAACAAAACAACTAAGTCCCATCACATTAACTGCAGAAAGCTGCTTGGAGACAAGCTGAGCACCAGATTTTATCAGGGCTGCACGGGATGTTGCACAGAACCAAACCCATTGTTCTCAGTCCACGCTTCAGCTTCCTGGGTAGTCTGCCGGCAGGAAGGGCATGTGTTTGATGGCAGGCGTTAACATTCTAGATCCAAGGAAGGGAAATCTTCTAATATAAACTAATTAGCTGGTACTCGCATTTCCTTCCACTAAGAGGCTGTTGCACTCTATGTGTTAGACTCTAGTTCGGGGCCTGTGGAGCTGATATTCTGACCTTGACCTCCGGCTGATGTAGGAAAGATGTTAGGGTTCGAAGCCGATGGCTAGGAAAGAATTCTTGAGACATCTTTGGTGCAAACCTGGGGCAGGACCTGTGGGCACAAAGAGTTGCAGTGGGGTCACGAGGAGTGGTCCATTATGTACTTTCAAGCTGGAAAGGGGTTAGGGACAGCATAAGTCTCTATGGAATTTTGGATGCAAGGTTTCCAGGACCTTGAGAGGGCTAGCCGTTGTTGGGAAAAGGTCATTTATTACCGTCTAATAAAACTCTAGTCATGAGACCCTTCAGATGTATATCAGTGGGTCATGTGCTTGGGGGGTGATTGCCAACACATATCTTGAGGGGTTGAGATAAAGGAAGTTGTATAATGTTAGACTTACAGGATCCTGGGGAGGGGTGGAGGTCAGGCTAGGATTGCCTTTTGCCCTTGACAAAGTGTCAACATTGAGGCAGTTGAGTCCCTAGAGGAATGTCACTCTGCCTGTTTCAAGGATTTGTCAGTGGGCTGTAGATAGTTAGGAAATTTAATAATTTTTCTTCTGCCTCTGTTTCCCACATCCCAGTGACCCCATAAAAGTACTGTCACCTCGAGCGTGGCCCTAATGTCTAGCCAGTTTCCCTCTTTAGCATTTTGGGGCCCCTTCCAGCTTCTGCAACTTGAAAAACCTACAAATACCTCCTGAGCATGACTGCGTGGTTTTGGATATGGTAAGTTATTTGTCTTCAAGAGTGCACAGCCTGGTTGATTTAGTAGTGGGTACTAAAGATTTGAGGAAACAGATAATTAGGTCTACACCCCTCTGTGCCATCTTTTTTCACATTCTTCTAGTAGCATCAAAAAAGGAAAGGAAAGCATTCCTGAGACATGCTGGGACTGGCCATAGGTTAGCAAACCAAGTTCTCTTTACTTCCCGGACAGAGGAGAAGCATATCCTGTGGGACCATCTCACTTCTTGCTTGAGCAGCCCTGGCTGTCCCTGAAATCTCAGAGCCCTGGAAACCGCACACAAAAGCTATGTCACTGAGCCTCAAAGAGGATTCCTGCCCTAAGTCCAGGCCACAGCTGCTGAGCAGCTGTGCCATTGTGCCCCAAAGCTGCTTAGTGTAAGATGCAAATGAATACGGGGATTCCAAATCTACATGAAAAATACTAACCCCTGAGACAGCCACTGGCAGATAACATATATCACAAAGACATTCATGGCATCAGAATGGATACATAATGGATGACTTTCGATTTGTATTTTCAGGGTTTTTTTTCATAAAATTTATGCACTCAAACCTTTTCAACTTAAGGAAAAATGAACAAGAAAAAAAAGAGAGAGAGAAAGAGGGAGAAAGGGAAGAACTATGGCAGCCGGTATACCAGAAGTATGGAAGCAGGTAAAATGTGACTCCCTGTCATCCTCCCCTCCTTCTTCTGCCCAGGCACTCCACACAAGAAAAGCATGAAAGTCTTCCCTGGAGCAACCAAGATAAATGCCTGCTCCTGGGGGCAGGCCCCAAGTTCAGGCACAGCACCACCTCTGAGAGTTGGCACCCTGTCTAGCCTTTGATCAACTTTCCTTTGTGGGACACGTCAACCTCGTGCCTCTTTAATGTACAAGATGGGACAAGAGCTTGAGCCAGGCAGGTATGGCTGCAGGCAGGGCTTTCTGCAATGTTGGGCAGAAATGCTTTCGCCTGCCCAGGCCCAAGGAGAGCCCTAGAGTTGTTTGCCTGCTACATCCTAGGAAAAGGCGTCCTGGCCTTCGGGGGGCTTGGCATGTGTGCTGCCCCTCAGCAGGCAAGCTGGGACCTGGAGCCAAAAAGAACCATTTGGAAAGCAGGCAGCAAGTTATTTTCTACACCCGGCTTTCGGGATCAGTGCTTACCTCCTCCCCTCCATCTCTCCTACAGTGACCCCACCCCCTGAGCCCTTTGGGAATCTAATGATCCCATGCTCACGTTCTGACCTCCCCCTCCCCCACTCCATCAGAATCTCCAGGGTACAGAAGTAAGGAAACTCACTGACACACTCATGGGTGGGAGAGTAAATCCATAAAAACTTTCAGGAGAACAAATCTACAAGACACAAAGTTTAAATGTACACTCCCTTAGAATACCCCCAGGAATTTCACTTCTAGAAATGTATTTTAAAGAGGGGCACCTGGCTGGCTCAGTCGGAAGAGCACACAACTCTTGACAGTGGGGTTCTGAGTTTGAGCAGCACACTGGGTGTGGAGATCACTGAAAAAATGAACTTGAAAAAAGTTTTTCCATGTATCCTAAAGAAATGATTATATGGGTAAACAGAAATATATGGATAAGAATGTTTATTGCTGTTTTATTAAAAATACTGAACAATTAGAAACAAAATATCCGTTAGAAGAGGATCTTAGTCACATGAGCATACAATGAAACACTCGCAGCTATCAAAAATAAGGAAGGAGACCCATATCAGTTAACACTGACATATGGCCTAACACGCTGTGACATGAGAAAAGTGGGTTATAGAAGAGTATACAGAGTGGAATCCCACTTACATATTTTTTTTAAAGTTTATATGTTTATGCTTGCCTAAAAAGAATGAAATGATAAGTATTTGGTTGAGGGTATCTGCCAGGGGTGGCGTTGTAGGTATTATCACTTTCTCTATATTGTTTACATTTTTAGAAAGGAGATATATTAACAGTAAAAATATCTTGATGTATTTTTTTTAAAACTGTCTCTCAGGAAAATACACGCAATCCCTCCACACTGACAACCACCTGTATCTGTAAAGAACTTTGCAGTTTGCAAAATACTTTTACTTTCTCTGTTAACTTGCCCAGTCCTCACAGCACCGTGAGGTAGGAAAGGTGGATCTTAGTATTATCAAAGACAAGCAAGACTAATAGGAAACAAACTGAGGCTTGCTGGAGGGCGGCGGGGAGGCGATGGGGTAACAGGGTCATGGGCATCAAGGAGGGCACGTGATGTGATGAGCCCTGGGTGTTGTATGCAGCGGATGAATCACTGACCTCTACCTCTGAAAGTAATGATACATTGTATGTTCACTAACTGAATGTAAATAAAATAAGTTAACAAGAAAATAAACTAGACATTAATTCAAGGGATGAAAAGAGACACTAAGGAGGAGAAGGAGCTGAGCAGAGGCTCAGTGAAAAATCATGGAGCTGGTGAGTGTAACTGTGCTTTAGGACTGTCCTCCCACAGAGGCTGGGAGACAGCGGCCCTACCCTACCTCACGACCACATCGCAGAGGAATGGCTTTCAGATCCTTGGGAAAGACGCCCCCAGTTACAGGGATACTGCGCATATCAAAAGGCTAGAAAAAGGATTCGCAATTGTGAGCCCCTTTTAGGAAGTGCTGTAGGAAAGGGCGGTCAGGTGCTGGCTGCAACAGACCGTAAAGTCTCCATGGGGGCTGGGTAGTCCTAGGGGAATAGCCTCAAGCTGCCTGTTGAGCAAAATTTGCTCAAGTCTCTTGGTGCAGGGGTTTGGATGGAGTTGTCTTGTCAAGAATTTTTGCAATTCTCAGGATCTCCCCTTTCCAGATTAAAAAAAAAATGTGTTCGGAGGAACTATGTGCCGTCGCACCTTGGACATGCACCACGTGGATCTCCTTCCAGAGAGAACCCGCCCTTCTGCTGCCACGAGGCCAGCCGTGGACAACGTCCAGGGGCAGCCCCTTCAGAGCCCACCGAGCATTCACGCTGAAGCCACGTCCTTCGGGAACAGATGCGGTCAGTGACTGAGCACGGGGCGTGCTAAGCCAGGCCTTTTCCACACAGCGTGGGGCTGTTCTCCTGGGCGAGTTGTGCTCCAAATCCCAGGCTGGGCGAGTCTCGGTCAGGTCCGCCTCACAGCCCCGGGCTCTCCCTGCCAGCCCGCCCTCCTCCCACATTCTGGTTCACAGGCACCGCCTACCAACAAACCCACCGCACTTCTGGCTTCATCTCAACAGCTGCTGCCTCAGATGTACCCTCAGATGCGCCTCAGAGGCTGTACCCAAAGGAATGCATGCTCTTGTTCAAAACCAGACTCTCAAGGAACAGGTACTCAAACCATCATTTCTGAATCTCATTTAGGTGTAAACCCTGTTCAAGATATTTGTGTTTAATCGGATGCAAAAATCTTCAGCTAAAGGAAAGATTTTCTAAAAGTGGAAATGACAGAATACCCTAGAGGGAAGCAGGGATGTGAGGGGCACAGGAAAAAGGCTACACCATCAGAGCCTCCCTGGAGTGACTGAAATCCCACAAAACAGTTCTACCCAGAAGATTAGAGAATCCATTCAGAGGCAAGACTAGGAGGCTACACTGAGCCTTGAACACATTTCTATCATTGTGCTTCCTATATTGCATAGTAACTGGCATGGCTGCGTTGCATTCAGAGTATGAGCTTCTCAATGTAAGACCCAGTTTTCATTTTGTTTTGTTTCATTTGTTTTAGTTTCCAAGGTAGAGGTCAGTGATTCATCAGCTGCAAAGAACACCCAGTGCTCATTACATCACGTGCCCTCCTTGATGTCCATCTCCCGGCTACCCCATCCCCCATCCCCCTACCCACCTCCCTTTCCACAACTCTGTTTGTTTCCTATAGTTAGGAGTCTCCTATGGTTTGTGTCCCTGTCTGATGTCATCTTGTTTTATTTTTCCCCTTCCTGTATGATCCTGTTTACATTTGAGTGAAAATATATGAAAATTATCTTTCTCTGACTGACTTATTTCACTCAGCATAACACCCTCTAGTTCCATCTACTTTGTGGCAAATGGCAAGATTTCATTCTTTTTGATGGCTGAGTAATATCCCATTGCACGCGCGTGCACGTGTGTGTGTGTATGTGTGCGCGCGCATGTGCATATACTGTATCTTCTTTGTTCATTCATCTGTTGATGGGCATCTGGGCTCTTTCCATAGTTCAGCTATTGGATATTGCTGCTTTAAACACTGGGGTTCAGGTGCCCCTCAGATTACTGTGTTTGTATCCTTTGGGTAATTACCTACTAGTGTAATTGCTGAGTCATGGGGTAGCTCTATTTTTAACTTTTTGATTCATTTTTGCATCCCCAGCCCTTGAACAGAAGTCAGTATATCATCTTAGCTCAATAATAGTTGAATAAATTATTGAGTCTTACTTTAGGGAAGAAGGTAGGGCAAAGTGGGGTAATAATTACCATAGCTAATAGTTACTGGGTGTGTATCAGGCACTGTTTCAAATTCTTCGTCATGTATCATCATGTCATTCAATATACGCAGCAACCCCACAAGGCAGTACTGGCTGGTGGTGATGTCCATGAAGCAGACTCTAAGACAAAGTTTAGGGTATAGGGTGTTCATTAGGAAGCACCCTCAGTACCCACATCCATGGCAGAGAAGGGAAAGAAGTAAGTTTGGGTGCAAGAAAGTGAGCCCCACTGCAGGCCCAACGGCAGCCTCAGCCTAGCCATGGGGAGCTCTGAGACCAAAGTGATCCATCAAGTTGTCCTGTGTTGGACCAAAATGACCCAACCTTTACACCTCTTCTCACCTTAATCTGTCACAGATGTGGGCCCTCCTGGGCAAGTCATGACCTTGGGTGGGGCTGCTTTCACGGTGTGTTGCCCCAGAGGGGTTTTTTAGCTGAAGGTTTTGTGCCAAAAGCACTCCTAACAGCTGGGGCATCCAGGCAACACGTTTCTGTGTCCAACACAGGTAGGTAATGTTACTGACCCTTTACATAGAGAAACTGAGGCACAAACACTTTAGATGACAGTCAGTTAGGTCAGGATCAAATCTGGACCACCTGATGAGAGGGAGAGTGTTTCTGATCACTATGTCTTACTCAGGAGGAAGGTGCCCAATTGTCTAGCAGTGGGCGATGGCCCCCTGCATGCCTTAGTAATGTTGTGAAATCCTACCTTTGGAGAGGGTGAATCCATCCTTGAATGCATGGAAGTTCACGTTTACGAACTCTGAATCACTGCAATCAGGAATGGCAAAGACACCACCAGGTGGGATACATGTAGAAAAATGTTGACACGTTTTACCCAGCATTAGACTTGGCACCATGAGTGATGAAAAGGAAGCATAACACACAGTCTCTTCTCAAGAGCAGCTTAGAGTTTGGATGAAAGGATAAACCACAGGCACATGAAATAATTACTGGAAAAAATCCCAGAACATAAATGAGTAAGTGGGAAATGATGGTTATGTTGGATAATAGTAAGACAGGCAAAGGGCAAGCAAGCCTCTAACAAGTCCTTAATTAATACAAGGTTCCCCCACCTTGAACATCGAATGACTGTGGGCCTTGGAACCCAAGGTAATGATAAAGTCTGAACTATAACTTAAGCATGAAAAGGAACTAGGCATTGGGAAGGGCCCAAATGCCTAAGCACAAAGAAGTTTCTGGGGAAAATTAAAATCCCCAGTTTTTGATGACACCTCATCTTCTCTATACTGTACTGTCTTGAATTTTTATATTACCACAAGATCTTCTCACTCTCTTAGCTGCTTTTTCCTTATATGGGTGAAAGCACTTAAAAATCAAACAGAATACTGTGGCTTATCTTACTGGTATAATGAGTAGGGCTTTCTTTATAAGAACTTTATTTCGTTCATTCAGTAACTGTTTAATGGGCACCATCAACATTTGGATATGACTTTAGCATTGTGGTTTAAGAAAGAACACAGAGTTTGCCAGACAGATTGGTTTGAATTTCAGCCCTGCTCCTCATCAGATCTATGTCACCCAAATGCTTCTCTAATCTTTTCATTTCTTTCCTTGTAAAATGGGACCAATAGCAGTACTTGTCTAATAGGTTGTGGCGAAAGTTAAATAATTCTTACAAGGTTCCTGAAACTATAAAGTGATCAGAAAGATCAGTAAGGAACAGCTGCAGGAGAAGGAGTTTGAGCCAGAGACTGGGCTGGCGATTCAGGGATGAATAAGGAAGACACGCAGCCCCTGCCTTCTCCAGTCAGACAGGTAAGGTGAGCACACAGGGAGACAGACAAGCAAGGCATTAACTGCTAGGATAAGAAAAATACAGCTTTATGGAAACATGTAGCACTGAGATAGGAAAGTAAAGAAGTTCCAGAAAGATTTCTTGGAAGAAAATATCATCATAACCTTTAAAAATTATATTCTTTGCTGTGAATTGTTCATGTGAATGTAAGTTGCATGAGGGCAGGGACACAGTGTGTTGTGTTTGGTTTTATGTATCAAACTCCTAGTGCAGCACCTGCCACATAAGAGGCACTCGGATACCTGGGGGATAAATAAAATGAGTCCTACAGTGGAAAGTGGGAGTTTGCCAGATGAGGATGCCAGGAAAGGTGTGCCAGACAGATGAAAAAGTGTGTATGAAGTTACTGCGGTGAGCGAAAGCACAATGAATGGGAGCAGCTGAAATGCAATTAGGCTAGAAAGATGTATGTGGATGCCATGAGGGATGGGCTTGAACAGGGATCAAATCAAGCAGGGTCTTAGAAGCCATGGTAAGGAGTTTGAACTTCATGCTAAGGACCAATGTGAAGCCATTAAGGATTTTAATCCAAGAAAGGATATAATCAGTGTCTGTTTTTTCAAGTTCATTCTTTATTCTGTTAATACACTAACAATTTAAATCCATTTTTAAAGGAAAGTGAAAACTAGAGATAAGCATTATTAGAACAATCCCTATAATCTCATCACTCAGAGATAAACACCATTGGACTATAAATAACAAGCAACCTGTCTAGATTAACTATTGCTGTATAACAAACCACCCCAAAATCTAGTGGCTTCAAACAATTTACTATTATCATGAGTCTGTGGCTTGAGTGGGATAAGTGAGGCGGTTCCTTAGCTCTGTGTGTTGTATCTGAAGATACCTCACTGTAAGCTAGAATATCCAAGATGATCTCTTGTCCTCAAGAGCCTCTCTCAGAAAGGACCCAAATAAATAAAATCATGAATGAAAGAGGAGAGATCACAACCAACACCAAAGAAATACAAATAATTATAAGAACATATTATGAGAAACTCTACACCAGCAAATTGACAATCTGGAAGAAATGGATGCATTCCTAGAGAATATAAATGACCACAACTGAACCAGGAAGAAATAGAAAATCTGAACAGACCCATAACCAGCAAGGAGATTGAAGCAGTCATCAAAAATCTCCCAACAAACAAGAGTCCAGGGCCAGACAGCTTCCCATGGGAATTCTCAAGAGCCTCTCTCTACCTGTCCTCTCATCTTTCAGTAATCCAACCTGAGCTTCTTTGCCACATGGTGGCTGGCCTCCAAGGATGAAAAGGAGGCTGCCAGTCTTCTTAAAGCATAGGGTTAGACATACACTGAACTTCTTCCACTCTAGCAAGCAAAACTAGGGACAAGGCCAGCTGAAATTCAAGGGGAATAGACTCCACCTCTCTTGACGGGAAGAGCAGTATGTATGCACAGGGCTGGGAAGACCCAATAGCTATTGGGAAACTATCTACCACACAACCTGACTTGCTAAACACAAGAACAGTAGGTTCTTCAACCATTTCTGGTACAAAAAAAATTTAGAAAAACTCGGTTCAGGGCGCCTGGGTGGCTCAGGGGCTTAAGCCTCTGCCTTCGGCTCAGGTCATGATCTCAGGGTCCTGGGATCGAGTCCCACATCGGGCTCTCTACTTGGCAGGGAGCCTTTCTCCTCTCTCTCTCTCTGCCTGCCTTTCTGCCTACTTGTGCTCTCTCTCTCTGTCAAATAAATAAAAATATTAAAAAAAAAAAAAAGGAAAAGAAAAACTAGGTTCAGAAATGACAAATGCAGAGTACATGGTCTTTGTCCATATAGGAATCTGACAAAAATGGGTTGCCTAAATAAGCCAGCCATTTGTATGTGCACAGAGGAAGGCAGGAGGCAAGGGGGAGGAACATCATGTTAGAACCTAATGTGGAGGGGCACCTGGGTGGCTCAGTTGGTTGGGCGACTGCCTTCCGCTCAGGTCATGATCCCGAAGTCCCGGGATCGAGTCCTGCATCAGGCTCAGCTCCATGGGGGAGTCTGCTTCTCCCTCTGACCTTCTCCCATCTCATGTTCTCTCTCTCTCTCTCTCCAAATAAAATCTTTAAAAACAAAAACAAACCTAGTGTGGAAATGAAAGGGAATGCATTAGTCAAATCCTTGACAAAGAAAATGGTTGAAACTGTCATGAGAAGAGTTCTGCAAATAATGCATCCATAGCTGACAGGTGATTAAAACATGGCTATTTGTCCAATCTCACTTCCTGAGGGTCAAATGGGTGGAGACCCAGGGACCAGGCAGTGATGCTACCGCATGCAGAATGGCAGAAGCTACGAAGCGTGCCTGCCACATCCTAGGAAATGACTAAGATACTATAGTGACTGTCCTGATAAAGAGAACAGGACTGAACCAAGCCAGTGGCAGTAGTAGGCCAGAGTAGGGCCAGACAGTATAAATGAAATCATATAAATGATAAATGGAAATGTCCAGTAAACAGGTGAGAGGAGATGGGGAGATCTCCTGTTTCCAACTTGAGTAGACAATACCGTTCCATCAAGATAGACATACAGGAAGAGCAGGTTTGGGAAGAATCAGAAACTTCCAGGTGGGGTAGGTAGCCAGTTGTGAAAAAACAAATTGGGAGCTCAGTAAAGGCGGCTAAACTAAATATGCTGAAAACCATAAAGGGAAACAGATGAAACCATGCATGTAGATTTACATAGTAAGAGCACCTATTAAGAAAAGCAATCAAAATCCTGGAGGAACTAAGGAAGGTTTTAAGATTTGGAAAGCCACAAATAACTTTTACATCTCAACAAAACAAAATCTGAAAGCAGAATATACTGTCTACTATCTACCCTAATGGCTTAATAAGAAGGGAAGGGTCATCCTCAAGCCAAGAGTCTCCACTGGGAGAGTTAGGAAAACATGGCCAAATCACTGAGAGAAGAGGTATTAATATTACATGAAAACCTCATTCAGTATATGATTTTCCAACTAACTAGAGAAAACAAAGGTCTACAAAAATCAAACCAGAGGTGGAACATATCCCCCTTCGTCCAAATAAACCCCACCATGACTTACGAAACAAGCCTAAGTCTTGGAAAGAGAGGTTCAAAGAGCCAGAGGCTGGCAGGGTCAGTCGCAGTCCTCTCGCGTTGACTTGCCAAGCAACCTTCTGATTAGAACACGGCCTGTCTGCAGAAAGAAATCGTACTGATCTTCCAACCTGAGAATTCTGGTGTACTTGATACCTGCTGCCTTTCACTATAAATTAATAGGCCTTCATGTCAACACATCACTCTTGTTTCGCATGAGCCCACCCCAGG
>RCUC01166344.1:0-50241 GCA_003697995.1 Taxidea taxus jeffersonii | reverse complement strand
GGACCCTTGGACAGCTGGGCAAAATGGGTGAAGGAGAATAGAAGATATAGGCTTTGAGTCATGGACTAAAGTCATCATGGGAATAAAAGGCACAGCATAGAAAATATAGTCAGTGATATTGTAATGTGCTGTATGGTGACAGATGGTAGCCACATGTGTGAGCATACTGTAACATATAAAGAAGCTAAATCACTAAGTTTTACACCTTAAACTAATGTAACATTGTGTGTCAAGTATATTCAAATTATTTAAGTAAAATAAAATGAGTTATAAAGTCTCATTACCTATTCTCTAGAAGAGTTTTTGTAAGTTAGTTTTAGTTAACTTCTTCCTCAGATGTTTGGTAGAATTCAATAATACAGAATTTTGTATTTAGAATTTTGGGGGGAAATAATCTTTTACTAAATATATACCATTTAATAGATATAAAATTATTATATTTATTTTAAATGTATTTTTAACTGTTTTTTAAACTGCTCATTTACTAATTATTGTATTTGAAAATGTTTATTCATAATATTCTATAATATTCTGTTTAATGCTAGAAAACTGAATAAGGGTGATCTTTTTTTCTTCCCTGAAATTATTTTCTGCTTTTCTCTTTTATCTATTTATTCCATTTGTCACTGGTTTATCAATTTTATTCATTTCTTTAAAGAACCTGGGGCGCCTGGGTGGCAAAGTGGGTTAAGCCTCTGCCTTTGGCTCTGGTCATGATCTCAGGTCTTGGGATTGAGCCCCGCATCAGGCTCTCTGCTCAGCAGGGAGCCTGCTTCCTCCTCTCTCTCTGCCTGCCTCTCTGCCTACCTGTGATCTCTCTTTGTCAAATAAATAAATTTAAAAAATTAAAAAAAATAAAGAACCAAATTTTGTCTTTGTTATACTTGTATTATATCTGTTTTATAGTTAATTGTTTCCTGCTCTTTTGTTTGTTTTTTCATATATTCTAATTCTTTTGATGCTTGAGATCAATGCACTGAGGTCAGTGGTTTTTAGCTTTTTTTTTTTTTTTTTTGGTTTAAGCACATCTATTTGCCTCTAAACACTTATTCTGGAGCATTATACAAGTTTAAATAGATTATATTGTTTTTTTTAAAAAGATTTATTTATTTATTTTAGAGAGTGAGAGAGTGAGTAGTGGGAAGAGTAGAGGGAGAGGGAGAGAGATAAACCTTGAGCAGAATCCCCATTGAGTATGGAGCCTGACGCAGGGCTGGCTCCCAGGACAGGGACATGACCTTAGCCAAAATCAAGTCACCCACTTAACTGACTGATTTTTTTGCCAGTCAATTTATATCAAAATAAATTAGAAATAAGTTGAGACTCTAAGTACAGTCAATTTTATCTTGAAAAAGTTGCTATGTTATTAGAACAGGAATAGATTAGTTTACTTCAATTTGAAACTGAGTTGTGATCAAAGCTGTTTATTCAGGCTTTTGTGATGCCTTGTCTGTTTCCAGTTTGCTCCGACTCTTTATTTTGTAGCACAGGACTGTGTGTGTGTGTGTTTAAAGTATTTATCAAGACCTCCATTATGTCCTGGCCTCTGAAGCACACTTTTTCCCCCTCCTCCATACTTCTAAGTTTACTAGCTATTCTCATCAGCTTCTTAGTCTTGGTTAGGTTAGCTATTCCTGTCTCCATCTTAGATCTATCATAACAGCACCACTTAGAAATCAGTAAGTGCCTTGACTTTAGTGCCCTCAACAGTTTTGCTCACTCTAAATGCTTTCTTTCACCCTAACATCTTAATCCTCATGTTCTGACTGACATGGTGACCCAAAAACTAAAATTTTGTCTTCCACCTTATGAGATTATGAAAATTTAACCTCTGTTGACCAGATGCAGCCACCACTTTCTCATTGGATTATTAGGTTTTCCATTGGTTGCCACTTTTAAAAATAGCAACTGTCTTATGTGGAAAGCATGAGATAGTTTGGATCTGCTTCATTTTTCTTCTCTTTTTGATTCACACTCCTGAAGCCCTGGATGTTTTGGTTTACCTCTAATGTCTTCAAAGAGATGTTTTCTTGTATTTCATAGTTAACAGAGAGTTGATGTACAAAAAGCTAATATGTCATTATTCCAGCATTTCTCTTCCTATTAAAATTAATTTTATGTACTGAATTCTATGTGCACAACTTGATTTTTGAGAGTAAACTTTAAAAGTAAACTTTATATCTACATAGCAGACTTTAACATATTTATCTTATTTTTATATCTATACTTCTCAAAGCAGAGATAAGAAAACTATGCTGCAAACAAATCACCTTGACTATTGAATTAAATCAAATTTGTCAGTAATAGTGAGGCTGTTATGACAACAGTTTTGTTGGGGGGAAGCTATTTACACTAATTCAAAGTTTCCGTTTCTTTCCTTTTATTGGCTCTTTGGCTTATATATTTAGAAAAAGAACTTTCTATATTTTCTGATACTAAAGAGCAAAATTTCTGTGTCATCTTTTGCTTAACAGTGTAGTTAATTTTCTCATGCTGCTGTGCAATCTCAGAAGAAACATAGTGAAGAAATTGGAAATTGTTAGTGTTATTTTCTTTTTGTTAGAAGGCAGGTATAGGTGAACTTTTTCAAGGAATGAGGACAACAGAAAAGGCATGGTGTCCATTTTTATTATTTTAGTGTCATTGTGACTAGAGGGAATGGTAGTATAATAGCAGAAGGTGAAAGTTGATAATAGCAGAAAAATAATGGTAACATTACAATACCCTAAAGGGATTTTATCAAACAGAGAATAAATTCCAGCTTCACACTTACATAATACCTTGACTTTATTTTTTATTTTACCTTAGACTTTATATATTTAGGCAGATTTAACTCCAGGAGGAGTATTCCAGAAGGAATCCACAGTAGCTGAAATATGAAAAAACAAAACAAAACAAAACAAAGCAACAACAACAACAAAAAAAAGGTTCTGTGTAGTTCCCACTGTAACATATTTTTTTAATGATCATGATGCTCTTATTTCTCTAGTTCATAGTGTGTCAGTGTGGCTACCTAACAAAATATTTTATTTTGTGGGGAAGGGAAAAATGATGGAGAAGAGTTACAAAAATTCTACATGCAATTATAAATGACCTTGAAATACTGAACTGGCATTCTATGCAGAATCAATAGCCAGACAAGATTCACTGCAGGTCCAATAAGGTGAAAAGGAACATTGTGAAGAGAAAGAGATTTGAAGAGGGAAAGGTGACTAGCAAAAAAAGGAGAATGAGGAAGAAGATTTAACTGAAGTGCTACTGATGTGCTACTGATGTGCCTATGCCAGACTGTTCACGCTGCTTTTGAAGCTGAAATTTAATTCCCACAAAATGACAGATGTTGCAGCTTTGGCCAATTAAGGGACAAAAATAAAGTCATAATTGTACACTCTGCTAGCTATATAGCAGATACTTGAATACCAGTCAGCCAGTCTAAGATAAACACGAACATGCAGTTTATTGCTAAGTAATGAAAAAAAAATTAAAAGAAAGAAGCAATAGCAAGAAGAAGTCATACATATATTTATAAAAATTTATAGATGGAATGCAAGTTACAGGACATATTTTATTTTTTGAAAGTTTGAGAAATGCCATCTTCATTTAATAAGTAAAGATATAATTTTGCTCCCATTTTCAAATGAGTGAACTGTTATTTTAAATTGTATCAGTTTTAGATAATTTTAATTCTTTTTATTTTTTCTAAAATTAGTTTGAACTTTTGGGATAGAGATTTTAAAATAATGAATACATCTTCCTTCCAGAAAAAAATGCATATTCAATATATTTCAGCAACTTTCTCCCTATTTTTATTAGTGAAAAAATACACATAATGCACAATTTATCATCAAAGCCATTTTATTTTTTTTTAAGTTTTTATTTAGTTATTTGACAGAGACCACAAGTAGGCAGAGAGGCAGGCAGAAAGAGAGGAGGAAGCAGGCTCCCTGCTGAGCAGAGAGCCTGAAGTGTGGCTCGACCAGGACCCCGGAATCACAACTGAACCAAAGGCAGAGGCTTTAACCCACTGAGCCACCCAGGCGCACCACCAAAACCATTTTAGGTGTACAATTTAGTGGTATTAAATATCACAGAATTCCCAATTTTGTGCTACCATCTTTGCTAGTTCCAGAACTCTTTTCATACTTTAATATTGAAACTCTAGTCATCAAACAGTAAGTAGTTCCCTGTTTCCACATTTCCCCTGCACCTGGGAACTGTAATTCTACTCTGTCTCAATGATTGTGACTGCTCTTAAATGCCTCATAGAAATGGAATCATACATACAATATAAATAATCATACAGTGACTGGCTTATTTCACTTAGCATAATGTCCTCAAGAATCACCCATGTGTCTTATCATGTTTCTATCCTCTTTAAGACTAAATAATATTCCATTGTAGGTAAATCTCACATTTTATTTATCCATTGATCTCTCAATAGACAGTTGGGTTTCACACACACTGTGAATAATCCTGCCATGAATATAGCTGTAAAAATATCTCTTTGAGTTTGAACTCACAGTTCCTGTAGGTATATACCCCACAGTGAAATTGCTGGATCATGTGGTTTTTAAGTTTTGAAGGAATCACAATACTATTTTCCATAGCTGCTATACCATTTAATATCCCCACCAATTTGTACAAGTGCTCTAACTTCTCCAAAACTTATTTTCTGTTTTTAATTTTTACTGTATTCATCCTAATATGTGTGACATGGTATCTCATTGTAAAATGATTTATTTTGTAAATGATTGACACAGCTCATTTTCATCTTTATAAGTAGTTATGTTTTCTTTTGATAATAGCTATTTACAACCAATAAATTCTATTTCTGTGGCTGAAAACATAGATTGGAAGTACAAAATTGTCATTTATTCTTTCTTTTTTTTTTTAAAGATTTTATTTATTTATTTGTTAGAGAGAGAGAGAGAGAGAGCGAGCACAAGCAGACAGAGAGGCAGGCAGAGGCAGAGGGAGAAGCAGGCTCCCCACCGAGCAAGGAGCCCGATGTGGGACTCGATCCCAGAATGCTGGGATCATGCCCTGAGCTGAAGGCAGCCGCTTAACCACCTGAGCCACCCAGGCGTCCCTCATTTATTCTTTCTTAACACTTTTAATGAATTAACGTATGTGTGCATATATATATATTTCATATACAGAATATATCTGTGCCTATAGATACTATGATATTGAAGTTGCATAAATCAAAGTACTGTAAACTGTGACAGTATTATTAGTAGATGAGTATAAAATGACAAATTTAAGCTATAATGCGTATTTCATCTAAACATGAAGTGAAAAGCAGAATGAATTTGGGTTTAAGGTCTAGTCAGAAATTCGCCTAAGGGGCATACATTGTTAAATCAATTGCATTTTACAAAAAGTGATGATTTGGTTTGAGTCATTTAAAATATTGTACATATAACCTCATTCCTTAGGCAATTAATAATCATCTTCAAATTAACACTGAATGTCTTTCTTAAGACTACAGGTTTTTTTTTAATTTTTAAATAAACTCACTATTTCCTCCCCCTCCACCACTGAAATAAAAAATGATTTGACACAGATTTTATGTGAATTTAATATAGAACTAGATGATTAAACTAAAGCAAAAATTAAATTTAAAAAAAGTGTGATGGGAAAATATTACAAGTACCTAGGCTAATTCCATTGCGATCAAAGATAAATTCATTTCTAAACATCCAGGAAAACAAGTCAGAGGGTAAATCTGAGTTTATTCTCCCATTTGTGTGATGTTCATTCATTCATTCATTCAGCATTGTTTTATGTGCTAAGCACTGTGTAATAAGCTTACAGCACTACTGAAGTTGCACATGTATATTTCTTTAAAGGAAACAAGGACTAGATTGGAGACTTAAGCAGCTCTTTTTGAATGATATAAGTTGGAATAACATATCTTCAAATAAAGAATCTTTTTTTATTTTTCTACATATTCACATCACAGAATAAGACTCAAGAATATATATAGAATTTAAAAAATCAGCACATGACAAGGTAAAATAAACAATGTGTGGTATCTAATAAAAATTACTGGACATGCAGTGAAATAATACAATCTATTATTTAAAAAGTTTGATCAATTGAAATTGTCCCAGAAATGGTACAGATGATACAATTAGTAGGAAAATATATTAAAATAACAATTATAACTAGATTTTCCATGTTTAAGAAGATAGTAAGAAAGTAGAGCAGAGATAGGAAAGATATTTAAAAAAACTCATGTTTAAATTCCAAGATAAAAACAACAATGTCTGAGAGAAAAAAATAACTTAGAAAAGAATAACAACACATTAGACAATGCAAAAAAGAGAGAGAGAGAAGAAAAGAAAAAGATTAGCGAACTTTACTACATAGCAATTGAAATCCAAAGTTAAACAGAGACAGAAAGGCAACAGACAAAAATGAACAGAACATCAATATTCTGGGAGATAGGGACACCTGGGTGGTTCAGTGGGTTAAAGGCTCTGCCTTTGGCTTGGGTCATGATCTCAGGGACCTAGGATCAAGCCCCACAGTGGGCTCTCTGCTCAGAGGGGAGGCTGCTTCCCCCTTTCTTTCTGCCTCTCTGCCTTCTTGTGCTCTCTCTCTCTGTCAAATAAATATTTTTTTAAGTTAAAAAAATATTCTGGAAGAGCCAAAATAAATGTACCTGCATTCTCCAAAGGCAGGATCAAGGGAAAGAGAAAACAATTTTTAGAAATAATAGTTACAACTTTTCCAAATTTGAGGAAAACTGTAAATCGACAGGTCCAAATTCAACAAACTGCAAACACCAAAAACATGAATATGACTATGTCAAAGGCAAACAAAGCAATATACTTATATTTAGCCACCAAATTTTGGGAGGCTTTATTATGCAACAGTAAAAACTGAAATGGTATCCTTGATTTCTTTTAATAATGCATTCCTAAAAATGGCATTATACAATCCAAATGTATATAAATTGTTTAGGTTTTGCTATTTCCAAATTGCCCGTTAAGAAATTTGTTGCAGTTTACTCTCCCAGTAAATGTGGAAAAATATGCTGGTTTTCTTATTCTTTATCTACTTTATTTCATCTTGAGAGCCATTATCATTTGTATTTAAGAGCTCAGCCTCTAGAGTTGGATTGATCAGGTTTAACTTACAACTTTTATGTCCTTGAGAAAGTTAAATAACTTTTATGTGCCTGTTTTCTCATTCATAAAATGAGTTTAGTGTTCTATCCATCTCATCAAATGTTTGTTTGGTTGCATGAAACTTCAAGTATACATTACCTGGCAGATGGAAAGCCCTAAAATAAAGTCAGATATTGTATTAGATAATATATACATAATGCAAACTTGCAAATTATAATATGCTGGCTCTCTTTTCATTTTCTTTGCTAGTGCTATTTTATTCTTTGCCTATTTAATATTTTAAAATAATCAAGAAAATAAGGGAAACTGGATGCATATGCTAAAGCCCAGGAGCTCTTCTAATCAAGTCAAAATTTACAAGCATGTGAACAGGGCGGTTGCACAGTGTCCCCTTCTTAGAAGTTTAATGTCTTGATTTCATCAACTAAAAAGTCATAGTATCTTGGCATTTGAATTTTATAAACATTATAAGTGAAATCCAACGGAATAATGGGGCACACTCTGGGTGCTAAAAGCCTCAGTCAATCCCAATGCACCTCCTCTCACATCCCAATCGCCCTGGATGGTCTTCCTTGACTGCTTGCTCCCAGCTTCCTGCCACCTGGTCTGCTCAACCTTTCCTCCACATCCCTCACCAGAAGATTGTCCCCTTCTATCTCTGATACCCACAACATCTTGTATCAAGGTTAATAGTGGCTATCACTAGCCTGGAATGACTGTGACATGATGTGTTTAGTGACTAATTCACTGAGGTCAGGCCTCTTGCCCACCCTAATCGAAGCATCTAGTGCATTCCAGTACAGAAGGTGAAATAGCACAGAAATGGAAATATCTGCTGTGGGTTCCTGCAATGTATTTGGGTATTGAGTCCATGGAAGGGATAGCTCAACTCAGCCCCTACAGATGCATGGTTCTTCTGACAAGGTTTACTAGAAAGTTTGGAGCTGGAAGCCATAATGGTCTTCACATATGCATCTATATCCTCATGAATTAAGGATCACCCCCTGAGTTTCCTCTGTGCATCAAAGGAAACTCTTCCTCCTTCCAATGTTGCTGAGTCTTATTGTTGTTTGACTTTTCTAGCCATCTTGTACTGTACTCTGTGGTAAGCTACAAAATACTAATTGTGTAATTTTGGTAATTCCATATACAGGTTATTTGCATTTAAAACTGGATATTTGTATTTAAAACTGGAATTTCACAATATAACAGTGGATGATAAATTTCATGCTAATTGAAAAAAAAAATATTTCCTGTCTACCTTGACATTTGACACAAATACAAAATACCATGAGGAGAAAGAAACCATGCAAGAAAAGGAAAAGTTTTATATGTTGGTGTCTTTGGAGGTATTTTTCCTCTGTTTTTTGAATAAGGGAACTCACATTTTCTTTTTTAAAGATTTTATTCATTTCTTTGAGAGAGAAAGAAAGAGGGAGAAGCAGACTCTCCACTGAGCAGGGAACTCAATCCCAGGACCTTGAGATCATGACCTGAGCTGAAAGAAGCTGTTTAACCAGCTGAGCCACCTGAATGCCCAGGACCTCATATTTTCATTTTACACTGGGATTCACAAAATAATATAGATGGTCCTGCTCCCTATAAATTCTGAGCAGCAAGATAGCACATAGATTGTGGAGCCAAATCAGCTGGGTTCGTTAGTCCCCTCAAATGGTCCTCACTATTAATGTGGTTTTCAGTAAGTTAATCTCTATGTTACTTCCATTTCTCTCATCTGAAAATTGATGACCATCATGCAATAAAATTTAAATTTAAATCAATTTAGATATATAGAACTCCTAGAATAATGCCTAGAACAGGGTAAATATTTAATACATTTTACATAAAATAATTATACATTAACAATATCAAACTTTCACTACCATATATGCTTTAATTATTTTGACTTTATGTTGACTTCATGGAATTTCTTTTTGTTGTTCTGATGTATCTTTTATCACACTAAGTAGTGTAATTCCACCTTATTTTTTTCTGGTGACATATTCCATCATTCTTAAGTTTAGAAAATCTGGGGCCCCAGAATGTCTCAGTCGTTAAGCATCTGCCTTCAGCTCAGGTAATAATTCCCGGATCTTAGGATCCAGCTCCGTGTTGGGCTCCCTGTGCATTGGAGAGTCTGTTTCTCCTTCTCCTCTCTGCTCATGGGCTCTTTCTCACAATCTCTGTCTCTTTCTCAAATAAACAAATAAAAATCTCCAAAAAAAAAAAAAAAAGATTTAGAACATTCTCCAGATTCTAAAAACTGATCAATATTCACCTCTATTTTATTTATTTTTTAAAATGTGTTTTATATTTATTTCTAATCTACTTGGTGATTACTTTCATGTAAGATAAGTGATAATGTGTTTTCTGCTTTATTGACATATACTTGACAACACTGTAAGGTATTTAAAGTGTACAATGTGATAATTCAATATACATACACATTGTGAATGATTCTCTACATTGAGTTAATTAATGTATCTCATCACCTTACATATTTACCTTTTTTTCTCACTAAGAATGTTTAAATTGTACTCTCTTAACAAATTTCAATTATATAATACACTGTTACCAATTATAGTCATCATATTCTACATCAGATAGTTAGGTCTTCAGATCTTATTCATCTTATAACTGAATATTTATACATTCTTACCAACATTTCCAGCCCCTCCCTTGGCAACCCATTTTATTTTATTTTATTTTATTTTAAGCTTCCCATATAAGTAATATCACACAGTATTATCTTTGTCTGGCTTGTCTCACTTGGTTGGCATAATGCCTTCCAGGTTTATCCATGTTATCACAAAAGACAAGATTTTTTTAAAGACTGAATTCTATTCCTGTCTGTGTATGACATTGTCCTTTTTTTTTTTTTACATTACATTCCCATGATTTATTTCTTTTATAATGGAAGTTTATATCTTTTGACTCTCTTTACCAATTTCACCCACACCCTACCTCCTAACTGTGGCAACCACCAATCTGTTCTCTCTTCCTATGAGCTCGGGGTTTTTTTCCTTGTATATTTGCATGTTTGTCTGCTTGTTTGTTTTTGGATTTAGCATATAAGTGATATTATACAATACTTGTCTTTCACTGTCTGACTCATTTCACTTACCACAATGCTTTCAGGGCTCATCCTTGTTGGTACAAATGGCAAGATTTCCTTCTTTTTTTTTTTTTTAGGAAACTTGCAAAAAACCTTTATTCTTAGATTTGAGATTAATAATAAAGTACAACAGAATGTTCTCAAAACATATGAAATATTCCAATATTCAGAATAATCCAAAGTATTAGCTGTATTTGTATTATACAAAGGCTAACTAGCCACATTCCATAGGTTAAGGAAGAAACACTATTAAGATGGTACTTATATTTAAGATAGAAATACAAACTAATTTTAAATGACTTGTTAGTATAAACTTTTTTTTTACTTTATTTAAGCTTTATTTAAACATATGATGTCACCCCACCCCATCACCCAACCCCTCTTCCCCCCACCCCCCTCAGTTTGTTTTATGACATTAAGAGTCTCTTTTGGTTTTTCTCCCTCCCGATCCTATCTTCTTTCATTTTTACTTTTCCTACCACCTTAACTCCCACCCCCGTTGCATCTCCACTTCCTCATATCAGGGAGATCATGTGGTAGTTGTCTTTCTCCAGTTGACTTATTTCGCTAAGCATAATACGCTCTAGTTCCATCCATGTCGTTGCAAATGGTAAGATTTCATTTCTTTTGATGGCTGCATAGTATTCCATCGTATATATATACCACTTCTTATTTATCCATTCATCTGTTGATGGACATCTAGGTTCTTTCCATAACTTGGCTATTGTGGACATTGCTGCTATAAACATTCGGGTACACGTGCCCCTTTGGATCACTATGTTTGTATCTTTAGGATAGATGCCCAGTAGTGCAATTGCTGGGTCATAAGGTAGCTCTATTTTCAATTTTTTGAGGAACCTCCATGCTGTTTTCCAGAGTGGTTGCACCAGCTTGCATTCCCACCAACAGCGTAGGAGAGATCCTCTTTCTCCACATCCTCGCCAACATCTGTCATTTCCTGACTTGTTCATTTTAGCCATTCTGACTGGTGTGAGGTGGTATCTCATTGTGGTTTTGATTTGTATTTCCCTGATGCCCAGTGATGTGGAGCACTTTTTCATGTGTCATTTGGCCATCTGGATGTCTTCTTTGCAGAAATGTCTGTTCATGTCCTCTGCCCATTTCTTGATTAGATTGTTTGTTCTTTGGGTGTTGAGTTTGCTAAGCTCTTTGTAGATTTTGGATACTAGCCCTTTATCTGATATGTCATTTGCAAATATCTTTTCCCACTCTGTCAGTTGCCTTTTGGTTTTGTTGACTGTTTCCTTTGCTGTGCAAAAGCTGTTGATCTTGATGAAGTCCCAATAGTTCATTTTTTCCCTTGCTTCCCTTGCCTTTGGTGTTGTTCCTAGGAAAAAGTCGCTGCAGCTGAGGTCGAAGAGGTTGCTGCCTGTGTTCTCCTCAAGGATTTTGATGGATTCCTTTCTCACGTTGAGGTCCTTCATCCATTTTGAGTCTATTTTTGTGTGTGGTGTAAGGAAATGGTCCAATTTCATTTTTCTGCATGTGGCTGTCCAATTTTCCCAACACCATTTGTTGAAGAGGCTGTCTTTTTTCCATTGCATGTTCTTTCCTGCTTTGTCGAAGATCAGTTGACCATAGAGTTGAGGGTCTATTTCTGGGCTCTCTATTCTGTTCCATTGACCTATGCGTCTATTTTTGTGCCAGTACCATACTGTCTTAATGATGACAGCTTTGAGGTAGCGCTTGAAGTCTGGAATTGTGATGCCACCAACTTTGGTTTTCTTTTTCAATATTCCTTTGGCTATTCGAGGTCTTTTCTGGTTCCATATAAATTTTAGGATTATTTGTTCCATTTCTTTGAAAAAATTGGATGGAATTTTGATAGGCATTGCATTAAATGTGTAGATAGCTTTAGATAGCATAGACATTTTCACGATATTTATTCTTCCAATCCATGAGCATGGAACATTTTTCCATGTCTTTGTGTCTTCCTCAATTTCTTTCATGAGTACTTTATAGTTCTCTGAGTATAGATTCTTTGCCTCTTTCGTTAGGTTTATTCCTAGGTATCTTATGGTTTTGGGTGTAATTGTAAATGGGATTGACTCCTTAATTTCTCTTTCTTCTGTCTTGTTGTTGGTGTAAAGAAATGCAACTGATTTCTGTGCATTGATTTTATATCCTGACACTTTACTGAATTCCTGTACAAGCTCTAGCAGTTTTGGAGTGGAGCCTTTTGGGTTTTCCACATATAGTATCATATCATCTGCAAAGAGCGATAGTTTGACTTCTTCTTTGCCGATTTGGATGCCTTTAATTTCTTTTTGTTGTCTGATTGCTGAGGCTAGGACTTCTAGTACTATGTTGAATAGCAGTGGTGATAGTGGACATCCCTGCCGTGTTCCTGACCTTAACGGAAAAGCTCTCAGTTTTTCTCCATTGAGAATGATACTTGCAGTGGGTTTTTCATAGATGGCTTTGATAATATTGAGGTATGTGCCTTCTATCCCTACACTTTGAAGAGTTTTGATTAGGAAGGGATGTTGCACTTTATCAAATGCTTTTTCAGCATCTATTGAGAGTATCATATGGTTCTTGTTCTTTCTTTTGTTAATGTACTGTATCACATTGATTGATTTGCGGATGTTGAACCAAGCCTGCTGCCCTGGAATAAATCCCACTTGGTCGTGGTGAATAATCCTTTTAATGTACTGTTGGATCCTATTGGCTAGTATTTTGGTGAGAATTTTCGCATCTATGTTCATCAAGGATATTGGTCTGTAATTCTCTTTTTTGATGGGATCCTTGTCTGGTTTGGGGATCAAGGTGATGCTGGCCTCATAAAATGAGTTTGGAAGTTTTCCTTCCATTTCTATTTTTTGGAACAGTTTCAGGAGAATAGGAATTAATTCTTCTTTAAATGTTTGGTAGAATTCCCCTGGGAAGCCATCTGGCCCTGGGCTTTTGTTTGTTTGGAGATTTTGGATGACTGTTTCAATCTCCTTACTGGTTATGGGCCTATTCAGGTTTTCTATTTCTTCCTGGTTCAGTTTTGGCAGTTTATATGTCTCTAGGAAAGCATCCATTTCTTCCAGATTGTCGAATTTGTTGGCATAGAGTTGTTCATAATATGTTCTTATGATTGTTTGTATTTCTTTGGTGTTGGTTGTGATCTCTCCTCTTTCATTCATGATTTTATTTATTTGGGTCCTTTCTCTTTTCTTTTGGATAAGTCTGGCCAGGGGTTTATCAATCTTATTAATTCTTTCAAAGAACCAGCTCCTAGTTTCATTGATTTGTTCTATTGTTTTTTTGGTTTCTATTTCATTGATTTCTGCTTTGATCTTTATTATTTCTCTTCTCCTGCTGGGTTTAGGCTTTCTTTGTTGTTCTCTCTCGAGTTCCTTGAGATGTAGGGTTAGGTTGTGTATTTGAGACCTTTCCTGTTTCTTGAGATAGGCTTGTATCGCTATATATTTTCCTCTCAGGACTGCCTTTGCTGTGTCCCACAGATTTTGGACCGTTGTGTTTTCATTATCATTTGTTTCCATGGTTTTTTTCAATTCTTCTTTAATTTCCTGGTTGACCCATTCATTTTTTAGAAGGATGCTGTTGAGCCTCCATGTGTTTGTGCTCTTTCCACATTTCCTCTTGTGATTGAGTTCTAGCTTCAGAGCATTGTGGTCTGAAAATATGCAGGGAATGATCCCAATCTTTTGATACCTGTTGAGACCTGATTTATGACCCAGGATGTGATCTATTCTGGAGAGTGTTCCATGGGCACTAGAGAAGAACGTGTATTCTGTTGCTTTGGGATAGAATGTTCTGAATATATCTGTGATGTCCATCTCGTCCAGTGTGTCATTTAAGACCTTTATTTCCTTGTTGATCTTTTGCTTGGATGATTGTCCATTTCAGTGAGGGGTGTATTAAAGTCTCCAACTATTATTGTATTCTTGTCAATGTGTTTCTTTGATTTTGTTATTAATTGGTTTATATAGTTGGCTGCTCCCATGTTAGGGGCATAGATATTTAAAATTGTTAGATCTTCTTGTTGGACAGACCCTTTGAGTATGATGAAGTGTCCTTCCTCATCTCTTATTATAGTCTTAAAAATATGGAACGCTTCACGAATTTGCGTGTCATCCTTGCGCAGGGGCCATGCTAATCTTCTCTGTATCGTTCCAATTTTAGTATATGTGCTGCCGAAGCGAGCACAAGATTTCCTTCTTTTTATGACTGAATAATGTCTCATTATATATATGTATATATATGTAAAATATATAAAATAATATAAATAATAATATTCCATTATATGTACAAATATAGATAGATAGCTAGATAGATAGATCTCACATTTTCTTTACTCATTCACCCATTGATAGATTGTTTCCATATTTTGGCTATTATAAATAATGCAGAAATGAACATGGGGGTGCATATATCTTATCCAGTTACTATTTTCATTTTTTTCAGATAAATATTCAGAAGTGGATTTGCTGGATCATATGGTAGTTCTATTTTTGATTTTTTGTAGAATCAGTATAGAATAGTGACTACAATTTTATGCTCCCACCAACAGTGCACAATTTTTTTTTTATCTCTATATCCTCACCAGCACTTATTTTGTGTATTTTTATAATAGCAGTTCAAACAGGTGTGAGGTGATATCTCAGATTGTGGTTTTGATGTGCATTTCCCTATTGAAATGCTAATGTTGATACCCTTTTCATATACTTATTACCCAGTGTTATGTCTTTGTGAAAAAAAAAATCTATTCAGACCTTTTTTAATGCCTGAATAATATGCCATTGTGTATCACATTGCCCATTTTAATTGGATTATTTGTAGGGTTCTGTTTTGTTTTATGATTTTATTTGTATTTTATTTTACTTTGTTTTGTTTTTTGCTATTGAGTTGTATGAATTCCTTTTATGTTTTTAGTATTAACCCTTTATTGGATATGTGATTGGCAAGTATTTTCTCCCTTTCCATGAGTTAACTTTTTGTTTGTTTTCTTGATGGTAAGATAAGTGATAAGGTTTTACGATATGGTAGACCATATATTTTTTTGTAAAAAAGTAATTAAAGATCTTATATATTTAGAAAATGTGTTAAGTATTCTTTACATGACCATTGCTATATTTGCCCACATAAAAACCAGAGGTAGAACACTGTATCGGTTTTCTACTATCTCCATTTTTTTAAAAATGCCACAAATTTTTTGGTTTGAACCAACAGAAATGTTTGTCTCAGAGTTCTGTAGATCACAAGTCTGAGTACCATGTGGCTCAGCTGGGAATATTCAAGGCAGGAATTAAGGTATTAGCAGGACTGGATTTCCTTCTGAGGTTCCTTCCTTTGGGAAGAATCCATTTTCCAGGTTCATTAAGATGGGTAAAAGAATTCAGTTCCTCATAATTATAGAATAAGATTTCTGTTTCTTTAGTGGCTCCTGGTCATAAGTCATTCTGAGGGTGTAGAAGCCACTTACATCCCCAGCTTCTGGGCCTTTTTCTGCATCTTCAAAGCCAGCAACTTATCGCAAGTTCTTACCTACATTTTGACTTTCTTTGGCTTATTTTGTCCAATCTCTCCTTACTCTTTTTAGGCCACATTTTTTCTGACTGACTGAGCTGGAAATTCTCTGCTTTTAGGGGTCAAGTGGTTATATTGGATACACCCCAATAATCCTGGATATTCTCCCTATGTTAAAGTCTATAACCTTAAATCTATATACAAATTCCCTTTGGTCATGTAACCTAACATATCTACATCAGGTATGACACCAACGGGCAAATAAAATGGAAGCCAGAATTCTGTGGACCAAAAACATACTGTGACCCACTAAGTAAGTAACCAAGTTAATAAAGATCTACAAGAAACTAAACCAAAACTTGTGATCAAATTTAGGCAAAGACAGGACATAATTTAGAGGATATGATTAATAATAGCTTATTTTTGAGATTACCTTATTTGGTAGCATTTATCTTAGCTAGGGTTTTAGGAGAGGTGTGCTAGCAAAAATACAACTAAACATACTTGCAAAAGCCTGGACCCTAGGTATTCTCAGAGAAATTCAAATGTTTTGTATAGCAGATGTTCAGGTGCAAAGGTTGATATCCTATGGTGAATTAGGAAATGTTGTCCTGTGTTCACACAGAGAGATCATCAACATGACACATGCAGAATTGAAAAGTTCATTATCTTTGCAGATATATTAAATTTTATCAAATGTGTTAACAAATATTAGAAAAATTTTAAGGATATTTGAAAACACTTTCACATTGAATAAGCTAAGTATACAACATTTCAATACTATTCCTACAAATAGCATTGCTTCTTTGAACTGACTTGAAAATCTTGAAATTCTGATGAAATTATGTCTAGCTTTGACTGAATTAGGCATATAATTAAATTTTAGTAAGATCAATTTAATAAAATACTTTCAGATTTCTGAATGTGTTTTTCTTTTTCCTGAAGAACTGTTTTAATATCATCTTAGTAGTTTTCTGTGATTTTATTACTTTTTTCTAGTTATAAAAGTATTACCTTCCAATTATAGAAAAAGTTCAAAATTAAAGATAGCTTAAAAACACAAATTATATACACCTGTGTGTATATGTATGTGCATGTACTTCTACCACTGAATGGCAACTAACTATTGTTAATATATTTTTTATGATTTTTGATATATAATTTGCTTAGATAATTTTGATCTGTTCATAAAATTTTATATCCTGCTTATTAAAAGCAAACATTATAATGTATATACTTAATTCTTTTAACATTTTGGGGTAACATTCTATCTTTGAGCATTATCTGCTATTTCTCATATTTTCAAAATTTTATTTACACTTTACAGCAGTAATAGTCACATTCTATGCAAAGAGAGATAATAAGTTTGTTTTTCTCCTTTCTCATAGCCAACCAATAGCCACATTCTGTTACAAGCTAAATTGCATTGCATGGGAGATAGTGAGTTGTTTGCTTTGAAAAGTACTCAAAATTGAATTCATGCCATCATGCCCTAGCTGCACCTCCTTCCCCAAAAGTCTAGTTCCAATTAACCAAGAACTTGTGTTCTGTCAGCTCCCAGCAATGATATTCTTGCTTCTGGGGATGTTCTTTTCTTCAATTGCCTTGTCTGAATCTGGTCAACAGCTCCAAGTCAGTAATCATCACTATTTTATCTTCAGAGGCTCCTTTTAAAATATACCTTCTAGTTCCATCTGACAGGTGTCCCATCCATCCTTTATACACTTGTCCCTTTTAAGGCTAAACCACAGAATAACATCTTTGAAATAATTTTGCTCTAGTAACTAATTGTATGCTTTCCTGAGACAACAACCTACATATAATCCATAGTCTTCTACCACTCTATTTACATAATGCTACTAGCTGTAAGTCATTTTATTGCTTCAGTCCTGGACAGAATCCCTGCTCAAGTGTTCATTTACCTGGAAGCCTGATATTCATATTCCTCTGCAATTATTTTAACATGTCTTATTTATCTCTACAGTTGTTTTTCTCCTCACCAGTTAACTCCTACTCATTCTTCACAATTTTTTATTTTTCTTCAAGTGGTCTCTTTGGAGCTTAGATTACTGTTCCATTTATAATTTTTTTGAAGATTTTATTTGTTTGTTTGCTTGCTTCTTTCTTTATTTATTTATTTAACTGAGAGAGAGCATAAGCAGGGGGAGCAGCAGGCAAAGGGAGAAGCTGAGCAAGGAGCCTGATGTGGGACTTGATCCCAGGACCTTGCGACCATTACCTGAGCCAAAGGCAGACACTAAACCGACTGAGCCAATAAATTAGAAAGTTTATTAAATTTGAATTTAATTACAGCTGGAGCCAGAATTGATACTCTGTGTATGCACTATACCTTACCTAAAATAGGAAGCAAAATACGCTTAATGAAAATACATACCATTTTAGCAAAAAAGAAAATGACCCTTGTTTAGATGTCTGATGAGCCCCATTTTGTTTTCTAATTTACATAAAAGTGTTAAAATGTAAAAATTTTATGATCACATTTCATAGAAAAAAAAGTCAACTCTCAGGGGCTCCTGGGTGGCTCAGTCAGTTGAGCATCTGCCTTCAGCTCAGGTTATGATCTCAGGGTCCATCAGACCCCTGCTTACTGGAGAACCTGCTTCTGCCTCTCCCTCTCCATCCTGCCCCAAAGCAATTTGAAGAATACTGGAACCCAGTGGTAAAACGACCCAGGTCTAAAACTTGGAGGGAACTGGACTCTTGTCCATTCACTCTACTACTTCATAATAAAGAGCTACACTATCTGTTTTGTAATTTGACATTCCAAATTATATTCTGAAAAATATATACCAAGTAAGCAAAAACACAATAGTTTGACAAAAATTAAGAACCGATAAGTTAGGCTATGGAGAATAGACTTTGAGCTTTACAAGAATTCCTTCTGAGAATAGCCATCCATAGCTGACATGAAGGGATAAAATTAACTTCACTGGCAATATGAGCTGAGGGGTATCCCCATCTCTGAAGAAAGACACTCAGACAACAAGAGGACTCCCAAGGCTAAAGAAGGAATTGCACTCAGAAAAGCTTCATTAAGAAGGATCTTTATTGTCATAGGAACTCTATACTTAAGATTTCCTTTTCTTAAGAACCAGCTACAGAGAGAAGCTGAAAGGCTCTGGTCCTTAGTAAGATGTCTTGCAGTCTAGGGTAATTGACTTTTATTCTGCATCCTGTCATTCCTATATATAAAACTGAAAAATCAGCTCACAGGATTTAGTAAAGATTAAAATATGTATTAAATGTTATGCATTTTTATTACCAGTAGTAGTAAATACTTAATAGAATTAAGTCAGTTCATTAGCAATGTTAACAACAACAACAAAAACACATACTTTGAGCATTTATTCTCAACTGAGCCGCTTTGCTAAATTTGATGGAAGTTACAACGAAGCCTGAATCATAACGAGGCCATCTAGGTATATACAGCGAACTTAGGGAAAGAACCCAAAAATGGACTGGAGACTTATGGAACTAAACAGAAATGTTAACAGGCTAAAATATTTAATCAATGCTCACAGCATTATGAGTCAGGAAAAAAATCATTTCCTGCTGATAAAAGAGAAGAAGATAGCTCAGCTAGAATCATAGAATGTGACAATATTAGGCTTGCCCACCAATTTTGTTTTATTTTTCATAGGCTGAAAAAATGTCTCTGTTTGTTCTCCTTGTAAACTGTCTATATATAGATATTGTTGCTATTTTCCCAGCCATAGTACTTTATATTTTATTTTCAACTCTATAGATTTTGAGATTCTTTCAATGAAATTATTCTTACTGTCATCTCACAAGGATCTGAGGAAACAGCCAGCAGTATATGGTGAAGAATAGGAAGCAGAAGCATGGGAAGTGATTGTGGTTGTGGAAGACCATACAGTACAAGGTAGAACACTAAATACCAAGTCTCCAGAATTTAATTCCACGATATTAACTGAATTTTGTGGCATTGTTCTTTCCCATGACCTGCTCATTATTACTCAGGGTTTATAAGCATAATCCCTAAAATATTATTTAAATGCTCATTTGACTTCCCAAATCTTACTGGTTCATGAAACAAAATGATGTCCCTTTCTTCAGTGATAACATTTGCTTAATTTACTACGGATAATATATAACTTGGAAATTTCAGAATCTTGTGAGACATGAGACGGATTCTAGCACATTGTCTAACACACTGTAGTTGTTTAAGCTATCTACATACTGTGTCCTTTATAATTGAAGTTTGAAGTTTAAGTAAATGACACAGAGATACAATTTAGAAGCAAAGCTGTAACTTGCTTGCATGCCCTGGACACCCAGTTTAATTTCAGCTTCTCCACTCTGCCATATTTTAGATAGCCAGACTCTCAGATGAAGTCTTCTCTCTGGTTGATTTCCCATGAAGAGAGAAGGGAAATGACACTTGCATCATCTTCGGATACTTAAAATTGCTCACAGAGCCTGACGTAGAGTGGCATGAGAGCTAGAGGCAAATAAGAATGTAAATAGTGATGGAAAGGCTAGAAAGATCCGGAAGAGGTATGCTTGGATATGTAGGTTGCTACAGCCAGACAACAATACAAAAGGGGACAAAGTTCATTGGTCAGGGCATTATTCCCTCATTGATTTTCCCAGCCAGTTCCTTTCAGTTTATTGATTTCATTGCTGATTGAGTCGTGTTCATCTCCTGCTAGGAGGTCACTTCATTTCCTTTTGCTCATTTTTTTCTGCCTGCTTGGCACTCCTGCCCAAGTGCATCTCACTTCCACTAATCTGAATTGTCTGCTGTCCACAGAGTGATAGACTTCTGCACAAGGGTCCACGAGATTCAGGGTAGGTGGCTCAGGCAGCCACTGGGTAAAGTTTATCCAGAGCATACTCACAGATTCAGTTGTAGTCTGCCATCGTTTTGTGGGTTTGTTGTTGTGTTGTTGTTGTTCCTTTATATCAGATTTAAAGATATGCTATGTGTGTGGTCCCCAAGGGCCACAAGCAATACACCCAAAGTCTGGTCGGAGGGAATAATGCCCTGACCTCTCTGAAAGCATCTGGTAACACAGGGCCAAGAGTCTCAAAACAAACACCACCTTGAAGTCACAATTCTCTTGTGCCACAGGATAGAGAAGCTCTTCATTCAGTACTCATAGGAGATCTCATACTCACTGAGAACTGTTCAACAGGGTTAGGAAATAGGCATATTTTCGCAATACTAGGATTTTATATAGTCTGTTAGAGTAATTTGGATTCCATTTACTAGCAAATATATTTCAAAATACAATTAAATATTCCTGTCAAAGTATCAAAAGAGTATGAGTATGTAGATTAGGTCTGTACATAGAAGGCATACACATTTAAATTCATGGTATACTTTAATCATGGAAACAACCCTTAAGAAAATAAAAAACAATTGGATAGTTGTATAGTTCTATGTTATGCAAATTCTTAAACACATTAGGGACAAAGCAGATTGTATTCATTCCCAGGCTGAAATCACAAACATATCCACAAAGACAACAGAAGATTGTTTAAGACTACAGAGCTACTTCCTTTAATGAGATTTTTTTTCAGGTTTGTTTTAACATCAAAAATCATGCCTTTGAATTTTTTATACTACTTGAAGATGTGATTTACTTTGTATTTATATTTAGTAATTGGCCATGCAAGTTTTGGTTTTAAAATTTATTATGCAACATTCAACAAGACTAACAGTATTAAATACTAATCAACTTTTAATAAGAATTATAAATGCTATCTCCTTTCTCAAGACAAGAAAAGCAATCAGAGCAATCAATCAGGTAGTCTAATCAATTTTCAGAATGAAATTAACCATGCATCATGTGTGTGTGGTGGGGGAGAACCTTGAAGAATAGTGTGTTATGCCTTTGCTAAAGGAGATAAGCTCATTTTTAGAAAATGTTAATAGGATATTTAGTTTCTGCATGATCTAGTCACTCTGATGAGTTTTCAGATGGTTACTGAGATTTACTCTTATAGACTCCTTGGGGCGGATTGAAGGGAGGTTACAAAGAATTAACAGATATGTGTAAAATGAAAATGTGATATAATGTCTGCAGGTTTTCTCCACTTTAGTTCTTCTACATATTATAACAGAAAGTGACTGTCACTCGCCCTAGCATTCACCCACGGTAGAAGAGTAGGAACCATCAAGAATTTAACATACAAGTATATTTTATGAAAACAAGGATTCTTATAAATAAGAAAACATTTTTAATTGCTGCTCAAATTTTCAAAGAGTGTTTAAATAGTGTTTGCAAATAAGGTTTTGTCATATGAAAGCGAATCAACCAATTTATTCAATCAATATGGAGTGCAGGACCACTGTGTGCAAAGCAATACGCTGGGCACTGGTAACACCAATAAGAAATAAATTCACAGAACTTAAGAAACTCAAAGGTCAAGAGAGACAGTCATAGAAACAGAATGAAAAACAAGTTACTAAGTGCAATGAATTTGCAAATGAATTGTGTACACTTGACTGCTTAAAAAGTGTTGATTTCTGTAAATGTTTCATGGAGACATAAGTCTGAGTTGTTAATAAAATAATAATAATAATAACATTAAAGATAATAAAACTAACTTCAACTGAAAAATTATTAAATGCTATTTTTACATTCTTTATAGGTACTATATACTTTTATTTTCACAAAGAATGGATGGATTTAGCTTTATAATTACACTCATTTATTTTAAAAATGTGAAATCTGAGATTCCTAATATGAATAACTTGTTCAAAATCATGGAGTTAGTTATTGGTGAACCTGGTATAGCAAATTGTGCCTTTGTCCCTAAAATCACTTAGATATGTAACTAGTTTGCTGAGACATATTTAAATGCAAAATTCAAAAGCCCCCATTTAATTTGGTCTTTTTTTAGAAATAGAAGCCTGTGAGAAATACTCTGAGACACAATTCAGCATCATTTTCAAAATACTAACCTGGCATCTAACAATGTGATGCTTATTTTGAATGAGTTATTTTGCTATTAAAAAATATAAAGACATTTGAATTTGCCATTTGACATTTATATCCAACTCTATCTGCATAACAAATATGCTTTACTGAAGATATATGTTCTATATAGAATTCTACGAAAAAGCAGTTTTGAATAAGAGAGCAAGCATACTTGACAGCATATCCAATATTATCTATAAGGATATACACTTGACATGACAATACTTGAACAAGAACAAATAATAATCACTATTACATGACATAAAGATACCTGTTCAAATAGCATCTGGCCTTGTTACTGAAAAGACTCCTCAAAATCATTGAGATGTGCATAACTAAAGTTTAAAAATCCTTTAAAATTATTTTCAAATGTTTTTTGGTGCTATCATTTTATATACAGAGAATCACTTTTCAATGCTATTACTATTTAGAACATGCAGCCATATCCGTAAGGAATAATTCAGGATAAACTATTATTAAGGAGGCAAGAGAATGTATACACATACACACACACACACACACACACACACACACACACACGTGTGTGTGTGTGTGTGTGTGTGTGTGTGTGTATAATCTTGATCAACCTCAGAATCAGCTTTGACATTACTATCCCTTCTTTTTCAGATATAGAGCATGGGGTGGCTGAAGTTAATGCTTAAGTCAGAGTCCTGATACAACCAGTTGTCACAGAAACCAGGACCCATATTTATGCCTTATGAGTCAGAATTCTATACATTATTTTCAATAACATACTGACTCCTAAGATTCTTTGATATTAACTAGAATAGTTAGGGTTGTTTACAAGACAAAAACAAAAATAAATCAGATCTTATATCTGAACCAGTACATGATTTAATATATATATATATATATATATAACATACTATGTATAAAATGGATATACTATATATGTATATATAAATATACATACACATACATGTATATATATGGTTGTGTGTGTATGTGTATGTAAATACACTTTTATATATGTGTGTGTATACAAATATATTTCTCTTTTTTTCTCCATAAACTGCAGTCTCTGCCTCCCATTCTCAGATACCAAATCTACCAAATAAAATGTAAATGTCTAACAGGCATGTTTTACTGTCCTACTTACATGCCCAACACCTACATAGGAGTACCTGCAACTTCAGTGAGTAGGTCTATACATAACAGGAATGGTTCACTCTTAGGTACCTAATATATTTTTCTCTCTTCTGGTTTATTGCCATTAAGAATCATACATACTCATATGTATCCTGTCCTTATCATTTCTTTCTATCTTTAACCATGTAACCTCTATTTATCATACTGTCTTTCAACAAACATGTATAAGCCCTGATGTATACACACGTATCCGGGTAGTGAATGAGTCGAGATTATTGTACAGCACCAACAAAATCTTCACCTTTATATTTGCATTTTAACCGTGAAGATAGAAAAAATATATATAAATAAACCAGTAACTAATTTAACTTCAAGTGACACAAATGCTATGAAAAGAATAAAGTTGTTTAAAGTAGAAAATAAATGAGAAGTGGGCTATTTCAGATATGCATGTCAAGGAAATCCCCTCTGAAAAAGTAATATTTAAATGGAGATTCACATGATGAGAAATAATGAAACTGAAGAAGTTTATTTTGAACAATTTTTTAGAAATAAGAACAGTATATGTAAAGTACCTGAAGCAGTAATGAGCTTGGTCCACGAGAATAACGATAAAAGCATCTTTGAAATTTTTCATATAAGAAAATATATTAATGGAAATATTGTTAATAAGCTTGGGAGACTAAGGGCAGGGCCAGTTTGGCATTGGTAGGAATTCAGTCTATACTTTTTGTGTGGCCTTATTAGATTGGAAATACTTATTAGACAACCAAGTGGAAATATCAAGAAGGAGCTGTGATATATGATTCCAATCCTCAGTAGAAAGATCAGACCTTAAAATATAAACTTAGGAATTGAATTATCAACATACGAATAGAATGTGAAACCACAGGGACATAATGTAAATAACAAATATATGTGGGTTGAGGAAAATGATTAGGGATACTCTAATCTTTAAAGGTAAAACAAAAGAGGAAGAACCATGAAGGGGACTTGGAAGAAGAACTGTATAGTAGGAATGCAATTAGATGAGAATAATATGCTATAAATTAAGAAAAGGAAGCATCTCAAGAAATTGGGCAAGGGTAATCATGTCATAAGCAATTAAGAAGTTTAATAATTATAAATATTGGTTATTAGATTTGGCATGAAGGTGCTTGTTCATGATGCTGACAAGAATAGTTTTACTGCAGTGATAAGAACAAAAGCCTCAGGGCACCTGGGTGGCTCAGTGGGTTAAGCCTCTGCCTTCTGCTCAGGTCATGATCTCAGGGTCCTAGGATTGAGCCCCATATTGGCTCTCTGTTCAGCAGGGAACCTGTTCCACCACCACCCCACCCCACCCCCGCCTGCTACTCTGCCTACTTGTGATCTCTCTCTCTCTATCAAATAAATAAATACAATCTAAAAAAAAAAATGAAAGAAAAAGAAAGGAAGGAAGGAAGGAAAGAAGGAAGGAAGAGAAAAAGACCCTGAGGGCATCTGGTGGCTCAGTCGCTTAAATATCTCCCTTCATGATCACAGGGTCCTGAGATTGAGCCATGCATCAGGCTCCCTTCTCAGCAGGAAGCCTGCTTCTCCCTCTCCAACTTCTCCTGCTTATGTTCCCTCTCCCTCACTCTCTCTCTCTCTCTCTCTCTGTGTCAAATAAGTATATAAACAAACATTCTTAAAAATAAGAAAGAACAAAAACTTCATTGAATAACACAAAACATAAGAAAATAATATTTTAAAAAGAAAAAATCAATAACACATAAAAAATTACTTAACTAAAATATATTTCACATGTATAGAAGACTGGCCAACTTGAAAAAAAAAGACTTCATTAAAAATGCAAATAAATGAACCACAGTACTAAAGAGAGAGAACAGCTACAAATACAAGGCATTTTAAATGAAGTAAAAATATATGGTTGTGGAAACAGAGTCTCTCAGGCAGTAATGATTAAATTGTAAACTAGTAGACATTTTAAAGAGAAATCTAACCACAGTTGCAATTTGTATACACGCATATGTATGCATATATATTTGTGCCAGTAAGTTAGTTAACTAGTTAGTCAATTAGTTGGTTTTTCTGCCAGTAAACTTCCTGGGCATATAGCAGGGAAATTATCAAGTAGGTTCAAAAAAGAAAGCATATGAAAATACAGTCATCAGTGGTATTTTCATGCATAAAGACAATCTGGAAGATTACAGAGATCTAGGTGTATATCACTGGAGAACATGGATAACAACTGTGGTAGAAAAATAATGTGGAATTCCATGTAACAATTTTAACTAAAACCCACATGTATAATAGCAACATGGATCATTATTAATACTATAGATAGAAAGAAGACATGATAAACACAATGCACTCTATAAAACATACCATAAACATGGACAGAAAACAAATGTGTAATAAATGAGTACATGTTTTATGAGAATTCACACTCAAAGATAAATTTCAATCACAATGGTTGCTAAGAGAGGAAAAGATAAATGGAGACTAGGCAGTCACATAAGAAATATAAGAGATGGTCTTTATAAGGATCAATATTGAGAGTGTGACATAAATTGGGTGATAGAATTAACATAACCTCCTGCATTGTATTTCTAAAAAGAGGTAAAATGGGAATTTTTCAAGTGGATTTAGCAGAGATAGTTACTTTTAAAAAGGTGTGTTACAAGAAAAGAAACCTACAAATCAATATCTCTTGTAAACATAGATGCATAAATCCTTAAATTAGCAAACAAATCCTGCAAACAAAATCCAACAATGTGTAAAAATAATTATATCCCATGACCAAATACGATTTCTCCCAGGTATGCTATGTTGGTTCAACATTTGAAAATCCATTAATGCAATCTATTACATCAATGGACTGAAAAAGAAAAATCACATGGTCATATCAATGGATGCAGAAAAAGCATTGAACAAAATTCAATACCAATTCATGATAAAAATGCTCAGTAAGCTAAAAATGGAGAGGAAATTCCTCAGCTTCATAAATATTTACAAAAATATACAGTTAACATAATGGTGAGAAATTTGAACCTTTTCCATTAAGAACAGGAACAGGACAAGGATATCTCATCTTACTACTCCTTTTCAATATTGTAATGGAATTTCTAAATAATGTAAGAGGACAAGAAAAGTAAAAGTTTTATATGTTGGGAAGGAAGAAATAAAACTTTCTGTTCACAGATGACATGGTCATCAATGTAGAAAATCTGAAAGAATGAACAAAATCTACTGGAAATAAGTGAATATGGCAATATTGTAGGATACAAGATTATTTAAAGAAGTCAATTGGTTTCCTATATTCCAGCAATAAAGAAGGGGTGTCTGCAATTAAAAACTCAATGCCAGGTACTTGGGTGGCTTAGTTGTTAAGTGTATGCCTTTGACTCAGGTCATGATCCCAGGATCTTGGTATTGAGCCCACATTGGGCTTCCTGCTCAGTGGGAATCTGCTTCTCCTTCTCCTTCTGCCTGATGCTCCCCTATTTGTGCTCATTCTCTCTCTGTCAAATAAACAAATAAAATCTTTAAAAATTTTAAAAAATAGAAATAAAAACTCAATGCCATTTACATTAACATCCCTAAAGATTACATACCTAGATATAAATCCAACAAAACACGTACTGTATTTATTTGTGGAAAACTACAAAACTCTGATGAACAAAATCAAATAACTAAATAAATGGAGATATTCCATGTTCATGGATAGACACAGTCAATGTCTCAAGATGTCACTTTTTCCCAATTTAATCTATAGATGGAATATAATCTCACTTAAAATCCCTTCAACTTATTTTCTGAAAATCAGTGAACTGATTCTTAATTTTCTATGGAGAGGCAAAAGACCCATACTTCCTAACAAATTGTAAAGAACAAAGATCTTCTGACATTATACAAGTTCAAGACCTCAACTTCAAAGCTACAGTAATCAAGATAGCATGGTGTTTAAGAAAAAGTAGACAAACTGATCAATAGAACAGAATAGAGACCCCAGAAATAGACTCTAATAAATATAGTCAACTGATTTTTAACAAAGGAGCAACTGAGGTACAATGGAGAAGGATAGTCTATTCAATAAATGGTACTGGAACCATTTAATGTATAACTGGATACCCATATACATTAAAAATATCTAGGGGTACCTGGGTGGCTCAGTGGGTTAAGCCTCTGCCTCCAGCCAGGTCATGGTCTCAGGGTCCTGGGATCAAGCCCCACATCAGGCTCCTTGCTCAGCAGGGAGCCTGTTTCCCCCTCTCCCTCTGCCTGCCTCTCTGCCTACTTGTAATCTCTATCTCTCTGTCAAATAAATAAATAAAATCTTTTAAAAAATTAGACATAGATCGTAGGTCCTTTTCAAAAATTAACTCCAAATGGATACAGACTGAAATGTAAAATGCAAAACTAAGGAACTCCTACAAACAACATAGGAGAAACTTAATTGACCTTGGGTCATCTAGTTAGAACATCAAAAGCATGATCCAAATAAATAACTGAAAGGCTATATTTCAGTAAAATTAAAAACTTATGCTCTGTGAAAGACAATGTCATGAGAATAAGAAGATTACCCAGAGTGGAAGAAAATATTTGCAAAGGATGTATCTCAAAAGGGCTAATAATCAAAATATATAAAGAACTATTAACCTGATTAAAAATGAAGAAGCTATATAGATGGCAAATGAGTATATAAAAACAATCCACACCATATGTCAGCACAGAACTGCAAATTAAAACAACAGTGAGATACCACTACATACCTTTCAGAATTACCCAAATCCAGAAAACTCAATACCAAGTGCTGCTGAAGATGTGGCGCAGAGGAAGTGTCCTTCATTACTGATAGTAATGTAAATCGGTAAAGCCATTTTTAGAAGACAGTTTGATGTTTTTTTACAAATGAAACATACTCTTATCTTATGACCCAATAATTATGTTCCTTGATACTCACCCAAAGGAGTTAAAATCTAATCTCCACACAAAAATCTGTACAGAGATATTTATAGTAGCTTTATCCATAATTTCTAAAACTTGGAAGCAACTAAGCTGTCCTTTGGTAAGTGAATGGATAAATTGTGCTACATCTATTACATGGAATATTATTGATCACTAAAAAGAAATGACCTATGAAACCATTTAAACATGGAGGAAATTTAGATACATATCACTAAGTGAAAAAAGCTGATCTGAAAAAGCTGCATACAGTATGATTCTAACTGTATGATACTCTGTAAAAGGCCAAATAATGGAGACAGTTTGAAAGATCAACAGTTAAGGATGGTAGAGAGAGATAAGCAGGTAGAGCACAAAGAATTTTTAGGGTACTAAAAATATCATATGTGATATTCTGATGACAGATACATGTCATTATACATTTGTCTAAACCCATAGAATGTACTATAGCAAGAGTGAACCATAATGCAAACTATGGATTGAGGATGATTATGATGTGTCACTATAGATTCATCAGTTGTAAAAAATATACTGCTCTGATAGGTGAGTTGATAAACGGAGAGGCTTTGCATGGGGTGAGGGATGGAGTATATGAGAAATCTTTGCCTTTCCCCTCAATTTTGCTGTAATTTTAAACTACTTTAGAAATAAAGTTTTGTTTGTTTGTTTTGCTTTTTGTTTTTTGTTTTAGTTGGTATGCAGTTAAGAGGAAAAAGAAATGATGAGATGAATAAACACAGTCTGAGGTCAAAAGAGGATGACTATTTCCAGGTGGGAGATTTATTTACATGTTAGTGTACAGAAAAATACTAAGGGGACAAATGAGAAAGTCTGAAGAGGGAAATGGTGATGCAGGATTGTGGGAGGTTGAGAGCTACTTTAGACTTTGATGAAATAAGTTAAGATTTGGTTTAAAACTGGAGGGACTGGCATAAAATAGGAGCAAGAAGATTTCTCCATGGTAATAGAAAGAATAGAAGAGATTGTAAGCACTGATGGAGATAGGAAAGAAGAATTGGGAGAATGAAATAGTTATCTTCTGTTTGCTTCTATTTTCTTAGTAAAATGAATCACAGTGTAACAAACAGGGAATGAATATTGGAGGACCAAGAGGTGAAAAGAAGATGTGAATTTGAAGAGAAAAAGTGAACATATGAGAAATTAAATATCCAAGGAAAATTTGGTAGAGTTATGTTATTCTTTATTGCTTTTTGTTTTCCTCTGGACACTTTTTGTGTTATTTCAGGATAGAAAAGAAATAGAGAGAAGTTAAATTGCATCAGACTTGGTTTCTTCCAGGTAATAAATGTAAAATGCATTCAGCATTTGTATTATTATACCTCTTAGCAGAAGTCAACATATTTGATCACATCCCCCCTCCTGAAACCTACTCCCTTGGCTTTGAATTCATTACAGCATTTATTCTCAGTTTTCTTTCTAAGTGCCTTCTATTCTAACTAAATATTCAGTATTGGAATCTCTCAAGATTAAGTCCTAGAGTTCCCACTGTAAAGATTTTTTGTATGTCATATCCACTCCCATATTATAGGGTACTATCTACACAAAATGCTTCCTAGTTTCATACCTTTACACCTAATATTTCTTCTGAGTCCCAGACCTCAGACCCAACTGCCTTCCCTGCAACTGCATTTGGCTAGCATCTTCAAACTCAACATATTCAAGCAGGATCCACCTTTACATCAAGAACTTGTGCTCTCTCTATCTCTCTCTCAATTTCCTGTCTGAATAAATTTTTCCATTATCCATCCTGTTACAAAAAATTCAGAAACCTGGGTACTTATTATTTCCTGCCTTTATAACCTTTCCTGCCTTTATAACAGCATCCAATCAATCAAGTTTTGTCTATTTTTCCTTCTCTGTACTTCTCTAATCTAGTAGTTTTCATCTTGTCCTGAATAGTAGAATAACCTGGAAAGCATTTTAAAAATGCATACTTGCCTGAGTCCCATCTTCAGAAATTCTGATTCAGTTGGTCTGATGTAGGATTAACAATAATAATTTAAAACCCAGGAAGTTATAATATATAACCAGTATTATTGAAAACTGCTCTAATTCATTCACTTCTCTCTATTCCAAATTTTGATAACCTAATACAAATGAATACAGGATAAAATCATCTCATATCTGAATTTCTGCAATAGTATTTTAAGGACTCTTCATGCTTCTTGCTTCTACTTTGTCGTTTTTTTTTTTTTTTTTTTTTCATTGCAGCAGAAGCACCTCTTATTGTTTTATTTATTTTTATTTAACATATATGTGATCATGTAATGCCCATGCTTAATGTCATTTAGTTACCTCCCATTGCACTTAGGTTAAAAACTAAAACCTTACACATGGTTTAAAACAATAAATGTAATTTGGTTGAATAATTCTATCACCTCATGTTTTGCCACAACCCCTTCTCCCATCTCCGTTCTTTATATCCCAACCACATGATCATTCTTCATTTCTTCAAACACACCATATCTTTTTACAGTCTTAGGAAAGGACTAGCTCATGCCAGTCTTTCAAACTGGGTCCCTGACCCCTCATCCCCCACAATCTGTACTTGTCTAACTAACTGCCTAGATAAAGTCACACCTCCTATTTTACATTTCCTTAGTACCTGTCTCTGGCCTGCTTACTGTATGTTACTCATCACACAGAATGCATTTGTATTGAGGATATTATTTGCAAGGACTTATTAAGCACTTACAATGTGCCAAACATTATGCTAAGTGTTTCACAAACACAAATTCTTATAAACCATGAAATAATTTTCTGAAGGAGATACTATCAATATTCCCAATTTTAAATATGAATAAACTGAAGTACAAACAAATTAAACACTTTACGCAAGATTATATAGCCAGTAAGTGGTAGGGATCAAATTTGAATTCAAGAAATTTGACTTCAGAGCATACCTTCCTACCCCCTAAACATAGGTACAAAATTATACCTTTATTTTATTTTATTCTACTCTATTTTATTTTATTTTGTTAATTAACCACCTATTGACATATGATTGACATAAAAAAAACTGCACATATATAATGTATACAATTTGATAGTCTGGATATGTGCATACACCAGTGAAACCACCACTACAACAAGGGTAATAAACATAACTATTACCTCCAAAAGTTTTCTCATACACCTTTGTTGAGTGTATGTGAATAGAACATTTAACATAAGATCTACACTCTTAATAGATTTATTAAATGCACAGCATGGTGGTGTTAACTGTAGACACAATGATTACAGCAGATCTATAGAGCTTATTCATCCTGCATAACTAATACTTATACCCATTGAACAACTCCTTACTTACCCTTCCTCCCAACCCTTGACAACCACCATTCAATTCTCTGCTTTTATGACTTTGACTGTTTTAGATACCTCATGTAAATGTAATTTTGAATATCTGCCCTTATGTGACTGGCTTATCTCACTTCACATAATGTCTTCTAAGTTCATCCATTATCACATATTGCAAGATTTCTTTCATTTTTAAGGCTGAATAACATATTGTATGCATATGCACCATTTTCTTTATCAATTCACCTTTATATTGAAATTTAGGTCTTCCCCATATCTTAGCCATTGTGAATAGGTATATAATGAGCACCCAAGTGTGGATATCTCTTCAAGTTACTGATTTCAGATCTTTGGGATACAGACCCAGAAATAAAATTGCTGGATCATACCCTGGTAGTTATATTTTTAATGTTTTGAGGAAAAGCCATACTGTTTTCCATAATGGATTTACCAATTTACATTCCCAAGGAAGTGTACAAATTCTGTAACTTCTCCTTCTTATTGCCAACACTTACCTTTTTCCTTCTCTCTCTCTCTCTCTCTCTCTCTCTCTCTGTCTCTTTAATAATAGACACTCCAACAACTCTGAGGTGATTATCTCAGTGTGGTTTGATTTGCATTTCCCTAACAATCAGTGATATTGAACACCATTTTATATACCTGCTCACCACTTGCATGTCTTCTTTGGAGAAATGTCTATTTAACTCCTTAGCCCACTTTTGAATTGTGTTGAGTTTGTTTTTGTTTGTTTGTTTTGCTCCTTGATTTACACTCTTGCTTGTTGTAGGAGCTCCTCATATATTTTGGATATTAACCCCATATCAGTTATATGGTCCACAAATATTTGCTCCCTTTCTGTAAGTTGCTTTTTTATTCTGTTGCTTTTCTGTGCAGAAGCTTTTCAGTTTGATGTAGTTCCACTTATCTATTTTTGCTTTCATTCCCCATGCTTTTGGTTTCATAGCCAAGAATCCAGTGCCAAAGAAAACACAGAATTAACGGTATGACTTTGGAATTATATTAAATCTTGCTGGTTTTCATACAAATTTGATATTCTAATTAGTAAGATCAAAAATAAAAGGCTAATGACCCTTTTTCCTTATTAATAAATAACAAAAATTCACCTTTAAATGATGATATTGGGCCAAATTTCATAAACTGAAGAAATATCAGTCATAATTCTAGATAAATGCATCTTACTGGTATCCTTTGAACTCTTTGTTTACCATAACTACCAAGAAAAATTACTTTCTCTTATCAAGTCATTACAGCTCCAAAGTAGCATCACATTTGAGCAGCAGTAGGTCAGTACAAGAAGGTCTATTGTTACAATACAGATGTTAGTTTGTAGTGTTCCCAGATTCAATTTCAACAATAACTTGTAGGTAGAGGACTATATGATCACCACCAACAAGCAACCAACAGACACCTGACCACTTACTATGAGCCAGGCAGTGTGCTAAGTGTCTTGGGTTTACTTCATTTAATCAAACAACATGGAAGTAGAGACCATTATAATCTGCATCTTACAGCTGTGGATAGCAAATCTTACAGATGGTAAGTAATGTATTCAAAATCACATGACTCATAACTGGCAGAGCCAGGGCCAGAAACCCAGAGATGCTGACTTAAAATACAATGCTTATGTTTACCCTGGCAACCACACTTCTATAGATGTTAGTTTTGAATGGTATGGTGAATCAGATGGGAAAAGATAAGATTTGCTGGACATATCAAGAGTGTAGGGAACTCATAAATACCTGAAGGTGAATGGTGAGATAGTAAAAAATTTTCAGAATAAAGATTAAGATTATGGAAGCTGGCTAAAATTTAAAAGTAGATCTAAATTCAACTGACATTTTCATATGCTCTCTTGCAGAGTTATATTTTATGTATATATTCTTTCTCTGCAAGAAATATCTGTCCTAATTAAGGGCAAGGGTCATCTGTTCCCCTTTGCATCCTACCACATAGCTCCTTGATTTACACTCTTGCTACAAAAGGTTACAGAAATTAGTTCATGCCATGCTCTACATAGAGAAGCCTTGAAACAAAATGAATATCAGGTACTTAGGATTTATGGCCTCAGAATCATGACAGAATTCAAGGAGTAGTCATATAGGCAACTTTCATCTATACAAAATACATTTTCATGTTTTTAATCAAAATCTAAACAAACAGACCTGCACTGATCTTGATGCCTTATGATTAAGGGTTCTAGAAAATGAAGCCTTGAAATTCTTAATTGATTTTTTTAAAAATGTCCTAGTTTTTCTTAGTTTGCCTGCACCTGCAACTCACATAATGAATTTTGTTTTCAAGACTAAATTTGCTGTTTCCCTTCTTCACACAATTAAGCACAGAAGGTTGATATGTATTAATGAGGTATTTTCAAAGAAGCTTTATATATTTTATAGAATAAATAGTACGAGAAACAAGATGTTGGTAACAAATAGATATATATAATGGTCTCCTGATTCATTTGAGGTTTTCAAAGTTTATTTCATCAAATCACCTAAATGTGCATTAATTTTAGTCACCTGCAATTATTCTAAAATTTGGAAGGGTGAAAATAATGACACCTGTTTAATATGTGTTAAGAAAGGCATTTCTATGTATTAATGATAAAGGCACATTATTATCGAGGCCACATTCCCATTTGTTTCCTGTAGTACCTGCTTTTCCAAAGATGCCACAAATTATTATTCAAACATTCAGGTGACTGTTCTGACAATGTAATGATTAACACCTACTCATTGTTCTGTCATCACTATCAAAATGGAAACCAACTCTCTTGAGATAGATAAGTATGTGAGCAGGATTATGATTAAGTTTCAGACACATAAAGCACCATGCTGCATTGACATGGTTAAATACTTTTTAATATATTCTTACCAAAAATAATAGCTAAGAACCTAATAAACCTAATAGAAAAAAAAAAAACTTTACTTGACAATGGGTTCAACTGCCATGAAACTACTGTTTAAGAATTATATGCCTTCTTTATATGTCAATGTTTTTTCTTTTGATGAATACTACAACTGTTGGTCAGCTAGTTTGTTCATGTTTTCACAGAAATAATTTGTTATTGGTTTAGACTTCCTTCCCTCAGGCAGGAAATGCACCTGCTATTACAATATTTTTATGAAAATTTGCACCCAGCATGTAATTAACCTGAAGAAAATTTTAGGGAGTAGTTTTAAGCAAGATTTTTCAATGGCAGCACTATTAAACATTTTAATCTCTTCACAACCCATTCAGAACATGGGCAAAATAATCACCCACTTTGGTTTATAAGGATTTGCATTCAGGACAGGAACTTCACCCAAGACATTGGTTTTCAAGCACATTTTAATTCTTATTTAGTAGGAGGAACTAAAGACCCCATACCTTATCAGGAATAAATTAGTCTCCTGTTAAACTGGCTGCTAAACAAGGAGCTACAATCCTATTAAAATCCAATTAAACATGCATCACATTTGATAGATATAATTAGAACAACTGTAGAGGGTAAATGCCTCAAGTACTGTAGCCGGAAGAACAGTAGATCAGTGTTAAAAGAGAAAATAATAGGCAATATGCTGGGGATTTGTTTCTGCAATGATAACTTCTTTATTGTGGCAATTTTATTTATTACCTTTTAGCTATTTTTAATAGTTTCTCTAACTTATCAGGAAATTATTGCTTTGCTTTCATGTTTGCTTCCACTAATAAGGACATTGTATCTGCTTTCACGAGGTAAATCAGTGTAATAAAAATAGCAGATTTTGCAAAATACTCTAAAACTTGTAAGATTTAAAAATGTTTTTAAAACATCTTTCAAATTTTTAAATGTCTTCATCACATCATATACAACTTAGGTGTGGATCTCGCTACAATTGTCTTATTCACAAAGATGTAATCCTAGGAATTGGTGACCTAGACATTTTAACAATTAGGTGGATATGCAGTCATTGGTTCACTTATACACTCATCTATTTTCCCAATAGTAGCTGTTGACAGTCTCTTTGCTGAATTCTTCCCAGTGGTCCTTACCAATAATCTGTACTCCTTGTATCCTATTTTCCTTATCAAAATGTAGAGGAATGGTTTTGGACCTTTCCTATGGCTATAAACCAAAGCTCCTTTTATATTGGGGTTAAAAGGAAATATTCTAAGCAGAGCCATGACCACTGCACAACGCATTTTTGTAAAGAATAACAAGTACTGTAAATGTTAATGATGGAGAATATAAATAGAATGTTAAACATCTGTATACTTGCACTGTATTGGTAATGTTAAATTTTAGTATTCAGATAATAAATATACTATGAGACATTTAAGGACAAATCAAGAAAGATGATACTTGACCATGTTTATGTGTTGCTTTCACTTATTAAATATCAGCTTATTTTTACCTATTAGGTTTTATAATGCCAAAAAATTCAATCTCTTCTTAAACTTCCTTGTAATCATGGTCCCCACTTCAAGGCTATGAATCATTATGTCTTGGCCCTATTATCAGCTCCTAGCTTGCATATCTATTCATTGACACATGAGATGGAGGAAAAAAAATGGACATAAAGAAATTAGAAACTTGTGAGTCTAGAATTCCTCTTTCTCTTTAAATCTTGTACTTCTTTTTCTCTACAACTGGCCTCCTTTTCTCTTACATTATTATGTAAGCAAAAAAGAGCCAAAGGTATCTCTCAAGATATTCTAGAATAGGGAGACCTGGGTGGCTTAGGCATTAAACATCTGCCTTCGGCTCAGGTCATGATCCAGAATCCTGGGATCAAGCCTAGCATCGGGCTCTCTGATCAGTGGGAAGCCTGCTTCTCCCTCTCGCTCTCCCACTCCCCTGCTCATGTTCCCTCTCTCGCTGTGTCTCTCCCTGTCAAATAAATAAAAATCTTTTAAAAAAAAAGGTATTCTAGAATAGCTAACCAGAGGAAAAGAAATTTTCTTATCAATACCTTATAGTGAAGCTCCTGGGAAAGAACTCACATTGGCCCTATTTAGCCCATGTACACAGTCATTGGGACCATGATTGACTCAAACTTTGTCTCATGCTCATTCATAACCAAGAAGGAGTCCATTAAAGCATTTGGGTTGGTCATGAGGTTGTATGTGCAAAGTAGACAGGAATAGTAGCTCTAGCATGTCTATTCCACGAAGCTGCTGGCAGACAATCTTTGGGCTTCCTGGCCTTCAGAGACTCTGGGTCTTGTTATGACCCCTCAGCTTATGGGCTTCTTGCAAACCTGCAAACATTTCCCTCATTCCTCAAGTGAGGGGAGGTGGGAAAAAAGTTAATCTGTTTTCCTGGGATTTCTGCCTCTTTCAATGCTATTTTCCCCTTACTTTCCTTAGAGTACTTTATACTATACTCTTTTGTCACCTAATTGTCCCTCTGTTCTTCAACCTTCCTCTATGTATCTATAATAAAACATTTTCACATCAGTATTAATAAATTTTCAATTACATTTCCTTACAGTTTCACTTGAAAAATGTTAACCAAAGTGACAAATTCATTTGTATGAAATAGTTAAGTTGAAAATATGTCCATATTAGGCTTTCTTTACATTCCCTCCAAGATCTCATGTACATAACAGAATTTCTTGAGTCTTTAGATTTCAACAAAGTATAAGCTCGTAGGGTAGAGGCATGTCAAAATATTTGGAACTTAAATTTTAATGTACAATGTAAAATTTGAGGGACTATCAAATTATTTTCTAAATATTTAATAGAACAATTAGTTAGACACATACTCAAAAGTAATAATTCAGTTTGAGCTAACTTGCTTTTAAAAAATACTTTTTTTTTTCCCAACAAAATACCTTAAAGGCTCTGTTGGCCCTATAGCTGGTCTATTGCTTATAAATTCTGGCTGAATTATTACATTAAAAAGACATTTTATGCTGTGATATTTGAGTATTTTATTATGACCTGCATTTTATGGCATCAGAACTGTGAAAGTGAAATTATCAGAAATAAAACTTGAAAGATTCATTCTTACTTGTTAAGGGCAAAAATGCGTTCATTTATGTAATTATTTTAGAATTACAAGTCCATAATTTACATATTCTTCATTTCTTAAAAAAGCTTATTTTTAAAAAATTGAATGGCAGATTTTAACTACATGACTTTAAAAGGAAAAGAAAATTGAAGAATCACTGAGGCAGGGTTAATATTAAAAATGCATTTTGTGAAAATAATTTGCATAAAACCTGACTGTCAATTCTAAACTGATAAAGACGCAAATGCATTTCAAGAGATATAAATCAAAATCATACTTCTAGTCAAATAAGGGAAAACTTCACTTAAGGAAAAACAGTAGTGTGGAATCATGTGTAAAATTAGGAATGATTTCAGGCTAAAATTAAAATTGGTGATGTTTACTAAACAAATGCTTCTAAATAATTAAAACTAAGAAAAAGTAACTCTTAACATTTGGTGTTTCTCTTCCTAATAAGCTCCTGAAACTTTCCTTTCAGAATTGGTGTCAGTAATTCAAATTTACATGTATTTTTCTTATTCTATAGTCTGCTTAACCACTGTCAAACTTGACTTATACTTGGAGTATAAGAAAATTGCAAGCATGAATTTGCTATTTGGCTTATGCTCTCATTTTCTAGTAGTCAACTTCCAGTTTAGGAAATTATAATGGAAAAGAGGAACCAAAGATAGTACCCATAGTTTGGATGAAGGTGTATGAAGCACTTGAAAAGTAAGATGAACATATCTGGGTGGAATTTTTTGTCTTTAGTCTTGTTTTCTTAATCTTTTTGTCTTTTATATATTTATATATTAAGTAAATGTTAGCAACAAAGTGAGATTAGTGGTGGGGATACATTAGCCAAAAAATGGGAATTGATAAACATGATATATGATATCACATGATATATAGATATGGGTACACACACACACACACACATACACACACACACACACCCCCAAGCAGATTTATTTTCAATTTCTTATTTCCAATTTTGTTTCTCTCATTCTGGTAAAAATTAATACATATTTATAGGAAAGATATAAAATAGAAAATATTCATAAAATAAATTACAAACTGACTATATTCCTGTTTTTATAGTTAATTTTTATCTTTAATGGTTTCATAATTATAATCAATATTTGAAAACACACCCTAAAAATTGTTTTGTGTACAATTTCATATACTAATTTGTGACACTATTTCAAGTTTTAATAAATTCTAATTTTTTTTTACCCTAACATTAAATATTCAGTGGGTATTAATGACTACAGAGTATTTTATCATGTTACCATACCACAATTTAATTCATCCCATTTCCTATTTTTCGTCTTTACTTTTATTCATTGTATGTTATTAATGTGCTTACTTCTTTAAATAAAATGGAATTATAATTACTCTTTATTATCATGTTCCATTTCTATTCATTGAGTTACATTACTAAAACTTGATTTACAAATTAAAAGATTAAAAGCATAACACAACTTTCAGGTTTTTTATTATATATTGGCAATATAGTGTCAAGAAAAAATTTTAAAGTTAAATTATCTCCTGAAATTTTAGACTGAGAAAAGCCTCTCTAACTGCCATTAGTTCTTTTTTTTCTACAAAAATAATTAGTATTTTCTCCATAAATTCTACTATAGGAAAAATCACAAACTTTATATAAGAAAACATTTTCAAATCAAATTTTGAATTGTCTTATTAACTCTAATATTAATAAATAGGAAATAAGTTAAAACTCTGTTGTGCAGTAAGTATAACATTTTGTTTAGTAATTGAGGAAGCACTGGCTAATAAAAAGAGCACAGGATTAGTAATATTAATTCTCAGTCAATTGTCTACTAATTCTTATTAATTATCAGAAACATTTAAAATGATCTATTAGGGGCACCTGGGTGGCTCAGTGGGTTAAGGCCTCTGCCTTCGGCTAGGTCATGATCCCAGGGTGCTGAGATAGAGCCCGGCATCAGGCTCTCAGCTCAGCGGGGAGGCTGCTTCCCTTCCTCTCTAACACTGCCTGCCTCTCTGCCTGCTTGTGATCTCTGTCTGTCAAATAAATAAATACAATCTTTTTAAAAAATGATCTATTATTCCCTTTTGGGGTCAGTTTGATTGATATTCATCTATTTCCTCATCAGTATGAAAATACCAGGTTTTTATGGGTGTTGATCATTCTGATCAGTCAGTATGCATGCCATTTAGATTTTGGTCTCCTTCCACTTAACCAGAGTGAGCACAAACAACATGATAAACAGTTTCCTACTCAACTTTCTCTAGTGGATTCCCATATTTCTCATAATAAAATCTGGACACATTCCTGTAGCCTGTTTAAGACCTTCATATTCCATATACAGCAAGCTAAACATGCTCCAAAATAAAAATGTTTGCTTTTAGTTTTCCTTTTGTGAGATTAGTCTTCTAATGTTCATGTGGCTTGCAGTGTTACTTACTAGATGTCTTTTCTCTCGTTATACTGCTTTCTCAGTGAAACTTTCCCTATCCATTCTATCTAAAATAATGTATCTTCATGGCGTTCCTGGGTGGCTCAGTGGGTTAAGCCTCTGCCTTCGGCTCAGGTCATGATCCCAGGGTCCTGGGATTGAGCCCTGCATCGGGCTCTCTCAAATAAATAAATGAAACCTTTAAAAAAAGATAATGTTGTCTCACACAACATACACTATTCTCTTTCCCAGATTATTTTTCTTCATCTTTTTTACCAATACTTGCAGCTACATATATATTTAATATGTTTGTTTTTGTCTTTCCTACTAAAATGCAAACTCCATTAGGTCAGAGATTTTTGTTTGTTTGTTTATGTCTACATCCTTAGTGCCCAGATTGCCTAGCATGAGAAAGTCTAAATCCTGTGGAAGCAAATATTTACTAAATTTATTTAGTTTCCTACATTTTTTTAATTTTTATATTCTGAAAAGTTTCTTTTCTCTCTTAATACCAAGAAGTCAAAGAATGATTTGACTTCATTATAGATCATAAAAGGCCAGTACTGCTAATTCATATATTTGCTCATGGAAACGATATCATTCATCACAAAAATGAAAATAGAGTGACCCTATACATCCTTATAAGGGCTTAAGTTACTGTAAATAGAATAAAGTTAGAAACTTTCCAGTGTAGTCTGTTAGAACTAATAAAAAATGTTAATAGCACAGAAGTATTTTTTCATCAATATTTTAAATAGCTCCATTATGTAACTATTATTCCTGAAAGTTGTGGTAACTATGGTTTGCTATAAATAGGAGAGCTATGCCAAAAGGATAAAAATAATAAAATAAAATGTCAGTCTGCTTCTATAACTGCTACATTTCATCATTGTTGTAAATTCAACCCTCATAAAATTATTCATTGTGTGAATCAATTCTTCTAATAAACAATGGACTACTTATTAATAAAACATATAATAGCTATTCTGGCATAGAAACTTTAAAGTTGTTTTTCAAAATGTTTTAAACACCATATCTCAGGGAATAAATAAACACAATGATGGGGTCTAACCTTCGTGGGGACAAAAACTTCATTTATCTCTTATGTGAGGTTTAAACCAGTTATCTTGCTTATGTGACCTTTGTAGTTTACTTTTTATTTTTTAAAGATTTTATTTATTTATTTGACAGAGAAAGTGAGAGAGCACAAGCAAGGGGAGCAGCAAAGACAGAGGGAGAAGCAGACTCCCTACTGAATAGGAAGCAGAGCTGAAGCCCAGGACTCTGGGATTATAACTTGAGCAGAAGGCAGATGCTTATCCCACTGAGCCACCCAGGCAGCCCAACCTTTGTACTTTCTTTAACCCACTGAGCCACCCAGGTGCCCCTTTGTAATTTCTTAATAGAGGACAAAACTCTTAATTAATACATCTTCTTTATCTTATACTTTTCATATTTATATTCAGAATTCAAAGTTGTTAAAATAACCCATATATTAATATTTATCCTCTCTGAAATGTGAGAATGAAGATAATTTTTCCAAAGTTATAAAAATATTCTATATCCAGAAACTCATTTACATTATTTACTTTCATGTGAAATAACTTTTATTGTAAATACTTAGATATAGCTTCACAGTATATGTGGGACCTATAAAATCTACTAGATTTTTTCCATAACAATGAATTCTTAAATAAATTTAAGTAAACTTAAATAAATATTGGAATATTAAATACTGGAATTATAATAAAAGCATGGACTGTAATCATGTTGCTGGTATTACAATTATTTAAAGTGAAAATTAACATAATAATATGAAAATATCCTTTATTTTAATACCATCAATATAGTAATCATTACAACATCAAAATATGACTATACATAGAGCTTCCTTTCAGTTAATTGATTTACACACTCATCTATATTTTCCCCATAAGAATTATGAAGAACATTAACTGTTCAACAGAGAACACTAAAATATAAATGTATAATTCCAAAAGAGAATCACCAAATTAAGGTTTATCCCTTTTCTTTCAGTAGCATTCCAATGATGCAGTGAAGGGGGAAAAATCAGTTGAAAACCTGCTGGGAAGTCCTTTCATCAGTCATGTTCAAGTGTTTCGCAAGTTAAGTTTAATCTAAGATTAAACTTATAATTGCTTTAAGCACATATAGTGATATTGTAATTTACCATAATTATATCTGTAAGGAAAAATTGCAAATAAGTATAAATATGTAAATGTTACTATGCTTACAATTAAGCACTAAGATCAGTAAAAGAAAGGTATATCATAAGCAAATGCTGGTGCTCACTGCTCTCAGCCCCGAAGAGTTACACATCTTGAAACTGATTTACTTTTGTAATTTATTATGTATTTCTTCTCACATGTCATTTCTCTAGTTTTTCTCTTTCATGGATAAGTCAGAGGGAAATCTTATAATTATAGTAACCACTTGTAAAGAAGCAAAACTGCAGTGGTTGTTCTAGAATGTAAGTATTCTAACTCTGTAATATTCAGGCTGAAAAGCAGGCTAATTTAAACTTGTGAAAAGGATGTCATTGTAAAGTAAAATGGAAAATATATCTGTAATAATGACTCTGACTTCATTTTTGATGTTTGACTGCTGATAGCTTTTAAGTCTTACCCCATTCACTTTCTCTTTTACCCCACAGCAGAGTAAGCCCCAGTATTCTCTCATTTGCCACACTGGGGAGTTAAAACCCATGGGCAGGAATGGTCACACACTTGACCACAATAAAAACCCTAAGCCAGTCTCCTTTCCTTGCTATCTCAGGCATTTTCAGAAATGCTGAGGACCACACTACTCTCCCTGGAAAATCTCATTATGTGGACAATGAGCTTTAGGGATCCATCTTGCTTCTGCAGACTATCTTTAAAAATATTTCCTTTCTTTGCATAAGTGGTTCTACATTTGGATGTTCTTTTTTGTTTTGTTTTGTTTTCTCTAGGTGACTAATTCTCAATATCTAGATTTTCTCTGAATGGTTTGTCTGCTACAGATACAAGACTGACCTCGACTAACCGTCACACACAGCCCCAGTTCAATGAGGGTAGATATGCTCTGGAACATAAGGTAAAGTTGTTTTTTTTTTTTAATCACTTGTGGATATGTAGATGAGCAATATATGATCATCTTGGAATATAAATAAATACTGCTCTATTAAAGTACACAATTTTTAAGTTGGCCAACTCCTGTGCATTCCCATAAACACTTTCTACAATAACTTTCTGTGTAGATACTCAATGCTTTCATTCTATCCCCTAAGGGAAACATTTCCATCAGGATTTAACATGTCTTATGAGACACTCAAGGCCTAAGTAAATGCACTTTGAAACTGGAAAATGAAATATTTAATAGAAAAGAATTAGTGGGTGTCTGGGTGGCTCAGTGGCTTAAGCCTCTGCCTTCAATTAAGGTCATGATCTTAGGGTCCTGGGATCTAGCTCTGCATGGGGCTCTCTGCTCAGCAGGTAGCCTGCTTCCCCCTGTCTCTCTGCCTGCCTCTCTGCCTACTTGTGATCTCTCTATTTGTCAAATAAATAAATAAAATCGTTAAAAAAAAAGAATTGGTAAAGGTTGGAATTTCAAAGACACTAGTAATTGGACAGGACATCTTTTTGAGTTTGTTCACACATCAATGACCTAATCTACCAACATTCCATACCAGCAAACTTACTGAATATATAGTAATTTTTTTGCAAAGAAAATGATGACAAGATGTAGAATAATAATTAACATAGCATGCCTGGTTGTAGAAATATTTGATTAAAGCATCCTCAATTGATTTCAAGTTACCTGAATAAAGGGAGCATGTAACATGCAAGTAGTAAGGGCTTATTGTATAAATGGTAGTTATTACAAATTATGATGCAGTGGTCTTTATGGAAATCTAGAACAGCATTGAGCCATGGACTAAGAAGAAATTCAAACCTAGATTACAAGCTTTACTGACTAGTTATGAAATGCAGATAATTTACTATTACTTTCTGATTTTCTTTACTTGTAAAATGGAATAGTAACATTGAATTCCATGGCTATTGAAAGGATTAATTCACTTGATGCAGAACCTATAATAATAGTTATCATTTCTATATTTGCCCTTATTTTATTCAGTGGAAATCACTTATATGTGTTTTCATCTCTCACTAGATTAAAACTTCTTGTGGACAAATATCATGTCCTTTTGTTATTTTATTTCTACCAAAAACTTTTTCTAGGAATATCTCAGGCAAGCAGCAAATGTGTGATGCCTTAATGTTTTATGTTATTGATTTCAAACCAAGCATACATTGATCCACTCTTTTAACTGTTTATGGCATTGTTGCTGAAATTTTCCAACAACTGTGCATCAACTTTGCCAGGAAACATTTATTTTTCTTCCTACTACACATTCTCATATCTACTTCTTTGCTATAAAATATGTAAAACAGCACTGATTGTAGTAATTTCTTCATGGTGTACATATCACTAGGAAAATTAAAGGTGGGTCTATTTTTATTTCATTTTAATTTTTTCTGTTTTCCAAGATTCATTGTTTATGCACCACACCCAGTGCTTCATGCAATACATGCTCTCCTTAATATCCACCACCAGGCTCACCTAACTCCCCACCTCCTTCCCCTCCAGAACCCTCATTTTGTTTCTCAGAGTCCACAGTTTCTCATGGTTCATCTCCCCCTCCAATTTCCCCCAATTCACTTTTCCTTTCCTACTTCTAATGTCCTCATATTATTCCTTATGCTCCACAAGTTATTGAAACCATATGATAATTGACTCTCTCTGCTTGACTTATTTCACTCAATATAATCTCCTCCAGTCCTGTCCATGTTGACACAAAAGCTGGGTATTCATCCTTTCTGATGGAGGCATAATATTTCATTGTCTATTTTAGATAACAGTGGACTACCAACTGAAATCCAGATACTCATATTTTCTAAAATCCTATAAACCAAATTCAAATTAACAGATTAAACACTGAAATTTGCATTTGAAGCTACATTATTAGGCAATTAGTTTTATAAATGACAAGTTTTAATATGCAGTTCATGAGGGTTGCCTACATAATAGCATTTTCAGAACAGTGTTATCTAATCCCAGTTTCTAAAAAGTAGTTTGGATAATAGTCCAAATAAAACTGTTGAAAAAAAAAATTGGCTTCCTAAGATCCAGCACCCTCCCAAAGTTTTTTAATTCTAGGTAAATGATGTAGACACTCTAAGATAACACTTGGTAAAATGACTTTAAAAGAGTAGAAAATAAAAATATTTGTTTAAATTCCAAAAATATTTATATAGTGCCTATCCCATGTCATAGACTATAAATAATATGTGATGCTGGCCCTGAAGGAACTCACAGACACCTATATAGTTGAATACAACTTGAGAAATGGATTAATAGAGCTGTGTAGTGTTCTAGTATATGAAAGCAGAGGCTCAGGAAATTAATTCTGCTATTTGAAAGTAAGAGCCAAGAAAGTCATGATAAGGGGCTTATGTTTGAAATTAATCTTGAAAGATAAATAGAGATTTGAAAACAAGAGCATTTTCAAAAAGGGATTATGTACAATGTTTAACAATATGAGAAAAGATGATTTGCTTGGGGAGAATAACAAGTAGTGCATTATGTTAGGAGCATAAAAAAGGTGCCAGAGAAGAGAGGTGTGAGGTGAGAACAGAAAGGAAGACCAGGATTTGACAATAAAACACCTTTTATTCCAGAAAGGAGGCTTAGAACTAAAACTATAAATTGAATTGAAGCCATAGTACTGAAGAACTGTAAGAATAGGACAGGTAAAATTAGCTCCAATTTTAAGACATCCCCTAGTTACAGAACTGGAAATGGATCAGGGAATGGGAAATTTGGAATCAGAGTAATAAAGGTGATATGATAGCCTAGGGAAAAGATTTTCAGGGTTGAGTAGCAGTAGGATAGTAGTTGGGTTGGAGATGAGGAAATGATAGGAGAAATATTTAGGAACTGACATTAATAAGATTTGGTGATAGGATATGGACAAAATAGCTAGTGAAGAAGTGTAAAGATTAGCACTTAGTGTACAGTTTAGGCAAGAAGGTAGATATAATGATCTTTAGTACCTTTACATCACATCACAATATTTATGGTCTTTCTCCAAGAACATGGAAATTGCCATTTGTGGGAAAGAGTGGTCACATGGCTTGCTTTATCTAATGAAATTCAAGAAGTAACATCTCTACTTTCATGAGGAAGCTCTAGAAGACAGAGTGTGATTTTCTATATTCTCTCTCTTTGCCACAGTACCCAGTATTGTTTATATTTTATGCTTCAACAGGCTAAGTCTTTGAGTTAAGGGTTATGCTAAATAAAATCCCCAACCAAGCCATATAGACTTGTAAGATTAGGAAGTAAATTCTTATGTTTTTTTTTTTTAAGCAATAAGTTTTTACAATTGTTTTCTACTATACCATGGTCTTGATAATACTAAAGTCATGATGGAATAAAATTAAGTGAGGTTTATAAGGAAAATCGTGAGATTAGACAGAGACATGGGAGATTAAATGTTGGGTGATTGGGTGATGGGCATTAAGGGGGGCACACGATGTGATGAGCACTGGGTGTTATACAAAACTGGTAAATTATTGAACTCTACATGTGAAACTAATGATGTACATTAAGTTGGTTAATCGAATTTAAATTAAAAAATAAGAAAAAAAAATTAGGTGATTATATTGGCAGGTGCCAGATTTATAGAATTGTTTTTTTCAAAATCTAAGTGTAGATAGGAGATATGGATGGGTGTTAACCAAAGTCATGGAAACAGACATAATTGTGTAGGAAAAATAAAGAGTAGCAGAGAAAACTGCCAAGGACAGAAATCTGAAATATAGCAGCACTTATTTGTTGTGAATTTGAATTTACCTTGAAGGAAATGGCTTGTCATCAGATGGTGAAAATAGAGAAATGACATGGTAAGAGGTATGTTTTTGAAAAGATAATCTGTGGTTGGGATAATTAAGAATAAGGATAATCTCTTATTGACATTTTTCTTCATTCTTTGGTGTATTCAGTAAATATTTATCCAGAAATTACATCTTGAAAACACATGTTGTTCCTAACACGTCCTTCTTTGGCCACCCTAAAATTATATCGTAGGCAATGGTTAGAGTTTGGGATTGCACTTCATATCATATATAGCTTCATGGCTTCTGAGCAGATCCAGAGGACATATACCTTATTGAAGATAAAATATTTCTAAATGCTGCATGCCCTTGAAACCTGACATAAGTGTTTTACAGAATACCTCAGAACAATCTTGTCAATCAATTCATATATTCTCAGCAATCACGTAGCTCTAATCACTGCAAAGTATATAAAGGAGCATAATCTCCATTGCTGACCTCAATGTTAAGAATCAGGGAGAGAGGGGAGGAGTCAAGATGGCAGAGAAGTAGGAGGCTGAGACGACATCAGCCAGCAGGAGATCAGCGAGATAGCCTATCAAACCATTCCGAACACCTACAAATCCAACAGGAGATCCAAGAGAAGAAAAACAACAATTCTAGAAACAGAAAATCGACCACTTTCTGAAAGGTAGGACCAGCGGAGAAGTGAATCCAACGCGACGGGAAGATAGACCCCAGGGGGAGGGGCCGGCTCCCGGCAAGCGGCGGAGCACAAAATCAGAACTTTTAAAAGTCGGCTCCACGGAGGGACATCACTTCAGAGGCTAAACTGGGGTGAAGACCTCACGGGGACAACGTGGACTCAGGTCCCATGGGGTCACAGAAGGATCGGGGGTGTCTGAGTGTCGCAGAGCTCACAGGTATTAGAGCGGGGAAGCCGGCTGCGGAGACAGAGCCGAGATTTCCTAGTGGTCTGTGACACGGACCGGTGCTCTGTGGCACTGGCCGGTGCTCTGTGCGAGGGGTCCCCACAAGATCCGGGGAGACTCCGACCCGGGAGAGCTCAGGGATCTACGGGGTTCGGAGACTCCAGGTGGGACTCTGCCAGAGACAGAGACGCTTGGTCACAGGCTGGGTGAGCTCGGAGCACTCCCAGAAGCCAGTGAGATGGGGCTGCTTACGCACGATTTTCTCTGAGCGCGGTCTGCGGGCGCGGTGTCTGCGGGTGCGCAGTGTCTGCGGGCGGGCGCGCGCGGTCTCCGGGGCAAACATGGGTTAGGGAGACCGGAGGGATTAAACGCTTTTCTCTGAAGGCGCACTGAAGACTGGGGCCCCTAGCTCTCCGCTCCTCTGAACCGGAGATTGGGAGGCCGCCATTGTCATTCCCGTCCTCCAGAACTCTACAGAAAGCGAGTTCAAGGAACAAAAGCTCCTGAAAGCAAACCTGAGAGGATTACTTAGCCCGGCCCCTGGTAAGGGCGGTGCAACTCCGCCTGGGGCAAAGACAGCGGATTCTTATCTGGACAAAATGACAAGGCAGAAAAACTCACTACAAAAGAAAGAGCAGGAGACAGGACCAAAGGCTAGGGACCTAATCAATACAGACATTGGTAATATGTCAGATCTGGAATTCAGGATGACGATTCTCAAGGTTCTAGCCGGGCTCGAAAAAGGCATGGAAGATATTAGAGAAACCCTGTCAGGAGAAATAAAAACCCTTTCTGGAGAAATAAAAGAACTAAAGTCTAATCAAGTTGAAATAAAAAAAGCTATTAATGAGGTGCAATCAAAAATGGAGGCTCTTACTGCTAGGATAAATGAGGCAGAAGACAGAATTAGTGATATAGAAGACCAAATGACAGAGAATAAAGAAGCTGACCAAAAGAGAGACAAACAACTACTGGACCACGAGGGGAGAATTCGAGAGATAAGTGATGCCATAAGACGAAACAACATTAGAATAATTGGGATTCCAGAAGAAGAAGAAAGAGAAATAGGAGCAGAAGGTATACTGGAGAGGATTATTGTAGAGAATTTCCCTAATATAGCAAGGGGAACAAGCATCAAAATCCAGGAGGCGCAGAGAACACCTCTCAAAATCAGTAGGAACCGACCCACACCCCGCCATCTAATAGTAAAATTTACAAGTCTTAGCGACAAAGAGAAAATCCTGAAAGCAGCACGGGATAAGAAGTCTGTAACGTACAATGGTAAAAATATTAGATTGGCAGGAGACTTATCCACAGAGACCTGGCAGGCCAGAAAGAACTGGCATGATATACTCAGAGCACTAAACGAGAAAAACACGCAGCCAAGAATACTTTATCCAGCTAGGTTATCATTGAAAATAGAAGGAGAGATTAAAAGCTTCCAGGACAAACAAAAACTGAAAGAGTTTGTAAACACCAAACCAGCTCTACAGGAAATATTGAAAGAGGTCCTCTAAGCAAAGAGAGACCCTAAAAGTATTACCAGAAAGGAACAGAGACATTATACAGTAACAATCACCATACAGGCAATACAATGGCACTAAATTCATATCTCTCAATAGTTACCCTGAATGTAAATGGGCTAAATGCCCCAATCAAAAGACACAGGGTATCAGAATGGATAAAAAACAAAACAAAACCCATCAATATGCTGCCTATAAGAAACTCATCTTAGACCTGAAGACACCTCCACATTGAAAGTGAGGGGGTGGAAAACAATTTACCATGCTAATGGACATCAGAAGAAAGCTGGGGTGGCAATCCTTATATCAGATCAATTAGATTTTAAGCCAAAGACTATAATAAGAGATGAGGAAGGACACT